>JAMLFT010010659.1:0-11665 GCA_026544285.1 Pachyrhizus erosus
ATATTTTGTTTTATAATATATAATAATGATATACATTTTATTAATATAATTAACATTAAAAAATATTATAATAAATTTGATATTTTTTTGTTTGTACTATTTATTATCCATTAAATAATACAAAAGATAAAAAATTGTTTAATAATTAAATTATTAATCGTATACTGTTTTTCTATCATGTAATTTAATGTGTATTAAACGGATCCTCAATCACAATAATTGATATTCAAATTCTCACAAATTATAACCTCCATTCTTGAGAGAGGTAAGATCTCCACATTGGTTAAATAAATATATACGAATCGTATCCCTAATTACAATAGTCTTGGTAATTAAATTCTCTTTCCTTGAGCCAACTTTTGATATAATATATAAAAGAATAAAAGACAGCATATTTTCAATTCTAATACTGAAGGTATTAATATGTAGTCCGGTAGTAAAGATAACAAGATAACAAGAGATTAATTTCTAATAATGTGAAAAACTAAATTTGCAGTTCTCACGGTTGTCATGAAGTTAAGATGATGGTTCTTTTGGAAAACATATATAGATATATATATGTTGTGCTCATGGCTGTGTACCACAGGAAGCGCGTTAGAGTAATGCACCGAGACATATGACAACATATATAGTTGAGGGCCTCATCACTCATCAGCGTGGGGTGAGAGTAAATTGCATCTGCATGTGGGTCTGCAACCTGGTATCGCCGGACACCACACCCACTCTGACCTACACTCATATATACTCACTAAACCATATTCTTTTCCCTTAACACAATTTCTCACCTGCAATTTCTTTTAGTTATTAGGGATATTCGCACGTGTACAGCTCCACCTTTATTGGCCACTGCATTAAACATATGTACCATTCATACTTACTGGATAAGACTTGAAATTAATTAATTTATAGACTTATATTAAGAGTATATTTGGTGTCTCTTAAAAAAATTTAGTGATACATTTAATGTGAAAATCACATCTTGTTTATAAACTTGTGATTTTATATAAAAAAAAATTAAGAAAATGATGATGCGAATCCTAGAGCTGGCTTTAGTTTGAGTTAGGGTTGGAGTCGGGCAAGAAGAATTTTGAATGATAAATAATTAAAATTTATGGACATAATCTGTGCTTTGTTTTGAATTAATGGGGTTGGTTTAAAAAATTTGTAGATATTACTGTGAGTATATATGGGCATGGTCCATGATATGAATTGAAGGTATATAGCTTGGTTGAGGTATCCGGAAGCTATAGTTACAGCTAGAACTAGAAATGGATGAGATTTAAATGTTTAATGGCAGATATCTGCATGTAACAGAGGAACGAGGGGTGAGGGGTGAGTTTGGAAAGAGGATATTTTGGCCTGGCAGTCAATCCTCGTTCATAATAAAACGGGAATATTCCAATTGAAGAAATGTATTAAAAAGAGATAAATTAAACTCTGATAGAAACAAAAAGAGCAGGGAATTTTAACGGGTCGCGATCCATCATCGTAAACTAGAGACTCAATTCCCATTCCAATATTCCATTGAATAGTACCCATTTTGTTTTTCTCGATATCCAACCATACTCCTGCCAGGAACCACCATTATATTGCTGCACCCTCATTTTTTTTCCCTTTTCTTTTTAATTTAATTACCTGCAGATAAGGGAAAGGCAAACAGACCTTTGGCCCCAGGCTCTTCCCTTCTCTCTTTCTCTCTCATTCACGTTCCCTCCCTCCCTCCCTCTCTCTCTCCACAGTACTTTGATGACTATAATATATATCTCTCAGCTTCCATAAATAACTAGTACCCTTTTTCATTTACTTTTCGTTCAAACCACCATCCCCATAAAACTCTGAATCCTTTCTCTTTCTCTTCATTTTTTTTATCTGACTAGTAGTGACAAGTAGTCCCTGGAAAATTAATTACTCTCTCAGCTTTAAAATTTTCCCTATGGCAGTGTTCCTTCAACCCTAGTGGGGATCCTACTAAAAGCCTACAGCCACACCATCACAAATCATAAGTCACTCATGATATAATCACAGCCTTAAACCCTTCCTTTTCACCTCTTTCAATTCATTCCATTCCATTCCCTTCATCAATTCTTCAATTTCCTCCCAACTATTTCTTACTATATTTGCCTTTTCATATCATATCCTTAATTAAACTCTCCTCCCTTATTCCCCTTTCCTTTGTATATTTCACCACCTGAAAACAATCCTAGATCTTCTCTATTCTCTACCATTAGTATATCTCCATGTTCACTAATTCACACGCTGTAATGCAAACTTTGTTATCACCTTTGTCGGAGCCTGACCTCTCCTTGAACATAAGCCCTCCATCTATTTCAGATTCTGAAGCCAAAGAAGTGGGAGGCTTTGGCAAAGTGCTTTACAACGACATGTGTTCAACTTCTGATTCGGCTAGTAGTGGGGGAAGTGATTTGAGCCATGAGTTCCATAACCTTGGTCATCATCGTGAGCCCACATTGAAGTTAGGCTTTGGAACCGTGGATTTGAATCCGCATCATCAAGTACAAGGTGTCCCAAGAAGTTTCAATCACCACCACCACCTCCAACCTCACATCTATGGCCGCGATTTCAAGAGAAGTGCAAGAGTCGTTAATGGTGTCAAAAGAAGCGTCAGAGCTCCTAGGATGAGATGGACCACCACCCTCCATGCCCATTTTGTTCATGCGGTTCAACTTCTTGGCGGCCATGAAAGTAAATTCATCAACAGTAGTTCATGTTTGATTTAGTTTAGTTAAATCCGTCGCTAAAATTAATGACCCCAGAATTAGTGAGGAAAAATTATCACTGAATTTGATTGCTAATTCATTGATTTTAACGGCGATAAAAGAAAAATTCGCTTTTACTTTTTTTGAAAAACTTTTGAAAAATAATCTAATAATTTCGTAAAAGAAGCTCTCTTGAACATGGTCTAATCATTACATGCTATGTATGAGAGGTTTGATTGTTTCTTTATTACTGTATGCAAAAGCTGATGGTCTTGAGCTAAAGCATAACATCTAGGTTACGTCTAATCCAGACTTTGTCTTGTCACACTTGCAGGAGCAACTCCGAAGTCTGTGTTAGAGTTAATGAATGTTAAGGATCTAACCCTAGCACACGTCAAGAGTCACTTGCAGGTGGGGTAGTAACTATTCATTCCCATATCTCTCTCTCCATTATATTTCTCCATAGTCTTTCAGCTTAATGAGTGAATTTCCTTCTCTTCCTCTTTCAATTAATTTCTGACTAGACAGAACAAAAGAAATGGAAAAGAGAGAGGGAAAGGACTATTGTTAGTCGTTATAGGTTACCTCTAGTAGTGGGGAAGGTAGAACCAAGGACTAGGGACAAAAGGGGTATCTAGAAATGTAATGTAATCTTAGCCTTGTGGACTTTTCTTCTCATTTTATTTTATGCGGGGTGTTCATGCAGATGTATAGAACAGTGAAGAGCACTGACAAAGGCACAGGTAATTGAATTGGGGTGTTATGTTCCTTCTCAAGGACCCATTTTCGTTTCTTCTATTATTATTATTCTCTTTGTTTGAGATCTTTGGTGATTCGGGTGTGACAGAAACTCTATGATTTGCCTCTAGTACTGTTCCCCGTTAAAAACAAAAGTCTCTTGGCATATAGGACCGACTTCAAAGTCCTCAAGTGAATTATTAAGTTATGGTGTCTGATAAAGGAAGAGCAATGGCTCTATTGTTGATGAATTTTGCAGGTCATGGGCAGACAGATATTGGATTAAATCCAAGGCCAGGGATTAATGTTCATCTCCATGCAGCCTCACCTAACCGTGACACACCCAATCTACCAAACCCGATTCAAAGTTCCCACAGGTGATTCATATAATAATATTTGCATCCCCTAAATTTTACTAGTACTTTCTTTTACGTGTTTTTAGTTTTCACTCAACACCGATATTGTTTTCTCTATGCAAATTAATGTGAACGTAATGTTTGACTTATTGACTGATCATCATTCAACTGCTGGACCATTAAGCTAGCTATGCTAATGTAGATGCACCATTTTTCAGAAATTCCTCCTGTTTGGACTTTTTAATTCATTTCTTTGCTTGGCATTAATTTTTAGAAAATGATACTCAATGAGGTGTGTAAGTGAAAAGAAAAAAGAAATAAAAAAAATTGATATATGTATGATAAATAATGTGATAAAAAATGAAGCAGAAAATAGATAAAAGAAAAAATAAGGTAATATTTTCCTATTTTTTACAAATATTAATTTTATAACTTCAATACAAATTTTGCTAGTTAAAATTTAAAACTTGTTATTTTAAAACAATATTTATTATAGTCTATGCTTTAATATATTATATATTTTTAAAAACTTTTTTTTACTTTTAGTTATTTAAATTATTAAGACTGATATCAACAAGAAAAATACTAATTAAAGTATCTTAAAGAATTAAATATAAAAATTCTTTATTTAAATTGAAAATTTCTATATCTACTATAAAAAGGTTATATTTATCATTCCTTAATAAACGATTCTCGTCTGAAAGACTTCATTACAAAACCTTTTTTTTTTAATTCACGTGTGTCTTTTAGCTTTTTGCTTATCTTTTTTATTACAAGCTACTATAACGATAACTTTATCTGTACATAGATTTTGACGAGTAAAACCTAGGGTTTCTATAGGTATGTGGGTGGTCATTTTCTACGTGGACTATTAGTAATGTTTTCATATTACCTCTTCTATTAGATCGTTGATTGATTGACTATTGATCCCAATGCGTAGCAAAAGGTCTAGTATCTGGTTCAAATCTCAATGTGTTACATATGCTACATTTTTTAAGAAAAAAGTAAAAGCGACTTCGGTGATAAAATAAACTTCAAATGGTAATAGCCAGTGATAGCTGGTTGATATATAGGGATACAGTAATTGCGGGATCCTTAATTTGTTGTGGAACAACTAATCCACCATCTTTTTATAACTTTACTAAAATAATAATATTATAATAAGGAATGGATGTTCTTTTTCACACACATGTATGAATAATCAATAAACTCAGTTGCATTCACTTACTTATAATCACTTGACACACGATGTGTCGTAATGTTTGGTTATGTTTTCGTTACCGAAATTGGGTTTGCCAACAAAATTTGCTCCTCTTAATAACGAGGATTGGGTGTACAATTTTTCACTTCTTTCCCTTTCCGGTGGGCACCTTCATAATAAGATGGCATAGTTTCAACATCTCACTCCGAGTTAATTAATTCCTCGGCAAATTGAAACATTTGGATGTTGACCGTTAGTATATCACATGCCATCTTACCTTCAAAAGTGAATCACAAACTCGTAGCGATGCCGTTTTAAATTGCATATATTAGGAATTGGATTTTGGATTTGGAGTTTTGTTCACCACACTAATGAATGCTAAAAAAAAAAACAGGCTAATGAATGGACCATTTCATTAGTTTCTTTGATTAGAAAATGTTTAGCTTTTATATTAATTTCTTCCTTGGATTTTTCAGGACAACGTGGCACTCATCAATAGAGACAAAAACAAACAATAGGAGACAAGAACCCGAAACCGGTTTGACGTATTCGCACCTCAAAGGAAATGAAACCATGGTAAGTTGGGATGCAAAAATGGATCTAGCATGTGGCTTGTAGTTTTGTTGCATGGTATTATGAATATTCTAAATGGCTTATGTCACTAGTGTAATAATTTTTAAACAGGTGGATGGGCACAATTATGGAGGCCTGTCAAATTGCATGAAGGAGGGGTTGGACTCTACCCCTTTGTCACGTTCCGAGGCAATGCTTGACCTTGAATTCTCCCTTGGAAGGCCCAACTGGCAAAAAGACCACGCAGAATCATCAAGAGAGTTAACTCTTCTTAAGTGTTAAATTAAATAAAGACCAGAGCAGGACACACCCCTTTCGTTGTCATAAAAACACAGTACTAGTGCTAACTCTAGATAATATGTGGAGGGAAGAGATTAAGTTAAGAGGATGTGAATGATTTTATTCGTCCTATGTATATCTTTCTTTCTGAGTTGTGTATGGGGGAGAGAGATGAGGAATGGGATAAAAGGCTTTGCTACAAAACATATGCTTCCGTCCAAAGAAATTCAGGCATTGTCTTTGATGTCATTTTCGGTGCAAGGTATATAACATTATGATAAAATTAGAATGCCTCTTTCAGGCCATGGACCATGGCTTATAGTTAGGCCAAATAGGACCCATTTGGGAATGCTGATATTAGACAGCTGGGTCAAGTTTTGTGCCAGACCATCATAACATCCTTCTCATCATATCTGTACCCGGGAGACTTATTACATACATGCTCATGCTCAGGCTCAGGCTCAGGCTCAGGCTCAGGCTCAGGCTCAGCTTCAAATTACAAATGCAAACTATTTTTCACCACCTTCCTTCCATTCACACACCTTTTTCGTTAACTCATTTTCTCTCAGCTCACTTTTCTTCTTCTACAACATCTACTCGCCCATTTCCGCTTTTATAACCTTTTACTCTCATTATTCATACAAATTTTCTTCCTCACCTTTCTTATTTGCTGAATCCAAAGTACAACAGATATTTTTCATAAAAACTACATCCATCGTTTCAGTCAACCTTTATTTATTGAACTATTTAATTCTTTCAACTAAGATTATTTAGAGTTTAATATGCATATACACGCTCCCTCTAAAATTTTTACATTCTCAACTAATCAAACATCTTTTTCAGGCCTTGTTATAATCATTTATAAAGAAATTGTTCTGTTAATATTCTTCTCATTACCCAAAACAGAAAAAAAAAATGCCTTTGTGTCTGTCCATAAAGTTTGTGTTGCCAAAATATATATATATTTACTTAAGTGCATTTATATTGATATCTTCTGAAATAAAAAAAGTATCTTATAAAACGGTATGAAAAATATTTTTTCTGAAAAAAACGTAAATAAACAAACAAGCACTGGCTGTCAACTTTTCCTTTTCCGCAGTGCTTTATGAGTACGTATCAAAAGGTCTAGTTCAGTCCATCTGTGGCCCATTATAACACTTTTCTTGTGGGCCGAAGTTCGGTTCTCTGATTTGGACAAATTTTAAATCATCAGATATATGAAAGTAAAAGGCCCGCCCATATGGTCCTACCTGTGTTAGGACTTATGATTAATGAATTTACACTGAACTCTGTCATTGACAGGGAAAAAAAAAAAATAACGAATCCTCTGTCCTCAGTTGTTATTATGTTACGGTTATTTGGATTTAACATCTAAAATGAGTAAAGATAAAGTGAGTAAGGAATATCAATAGTTGATAAAAAAAATTAAATATTTCAATTAATTTATGATTTATAATTAAGATCGCTTACTTTATTCTTTTAGGTGAACTACTCAGTTTTCTTTAATTTTTCTAGAGGGTACATAAGTTTCCAATCGGAAGAATAACAAACTAAAAATTATAAAATTAAGTTTCTTTTTAGTGAAATTATATAAAACTACGAACGGTGTTTTCTGGCTTCCCCAAGAACATCATCGGGTTTAGATCTGCAATTTGTTTTATTTCTCTCTCTAATTTCAACTTGGTGAGGATTAACCTAGTTAATGCGTTGTAGTCTGTGGTGGTTTTGGTTTTGGAAGAGTGCGACAATCAGTAGAAAAAAATTGATGAAAAAAAATAAAAGAAAGATATATATTCAAATGAATCAAAATTTCACTGGTTAATTCCGTAACCCTTCTACAATCTCAACCATTGAATATTTTAATAATACATTTAACGGTAGTTTTAAGTGCTTCATTGGTGTACGTCTCATCAGATACTTCACATTAGACAAATTCGATGGGAACAGAATGATCAGGATCATTGTGGACCTTAATGAACTTTTTTCTAGTTTCTTTTGGTTAAATTGCTTAATCTTATTGGTTAAGCCTTAAAAAATACAAATTAGCACAGAGTATTTAACTTTTCCTTTTCTTTAATTAGAAAGTCTCTTTTTTGCTAAAAAAAAAAAGGAAATTAGAAAGTCTCTTTATGTAGTATCAAAAAGTATAGTAGTTGTGTTCCTCTATATGCCCCAACCCGTTTGAACACTTTTCCCGTGGGCCGAAATTTCGTTGGCTGTTCTGCTGAATTTTTACATTTTTTGATATTGTAAGCACCGTCCCTTGTGTTGTACGACTAGGAAAAATGAAAAAGTAATAGGCCCACCCATATGGTCCTAGTTGTGTTATGATTTATCAATTTAAACTGAAGAAACTCTATCATTGACCCAAAAAAGGAAAAAACTGAACTCTTTGTCCTCTCTTATTTTTCTTTTCGTAAGGGACTTGTTATCATGCTACGGTTCTTTAATTTTTTATTTTTTTTTTATAGGGTGTCATGATTTTCCAAATAATTATTTGATGCTATTTATCACAATAAATGTTGGTTTTTATATGGTTCAGTTTGTTGAAGATATTAAGTAGATTCTTGTATGGGTTGTTAATATTTGATTTATAACTAAACACACGCATTCTTGTCAATTGTATAGAGTGCATATATGTGTGTGTAAGCAAAACTATTTTAATGCACTGCAATCAGAATACGTGCATCAGAGACATTTATTTATACATGTAATTCAATACTTTCACTTCCGGACTACTACAGTAGTATATGATACCAATTTAAATGATATCAATAGGTCAGATATAGTATAAGAGACTAATCTCTTATATCCTGACAAATCAAGTTCAAATTCTCTTTGAATTTTTTTTTTACATTTAGTGTCCAAATCTTGAATATTATCATGTCAATATTTTATGGTTCAACAATATATGATCTTACAACATACTTCAGAATATTATAACTATTTCACTTTTAGTTTTCTACGAATCTAGTCATGCACATAAAATTTATCATCGTATAAATCACGTGATTATTACATTTTATATAAAATCACAATGAGATACTCTCTCGTTTTATTTTATAAACAAAAAAATAACTAATTTTTTTCTTAAATATAAATAAATTTTAATTATTTTTACTTCATTTAATGTTGTTTTTTTTTAAAAAAAATATTTAATTATTTTTATATTTTTAACTATTCTCTTCTATTTTTTCATTTGTAAACAAATTTTTAGAAGTTTTTTTGAATAATAAGAACAATTTAAAAAATATTATAAAATTAATAAAATTATACATGAAAATATTTTTTTTTACTTGTAAAAGAGAACAGAGAGTATATAAATATATATATTTTTACAAAGAAAGTAGACTATAATTAAAATTGAATGTAGTATATAAGCTTAAAAAGAAATTAATCAGCACTTTGGAATAGTGGAGATTGATAGAAGAGTTATATTACTATAAACTACAGCGTATAAAGAATTCAAGATTTAGTAATATGTTTATTTAATAGAAAATTTAAAATTAGGAGTTTGCAAACATTATAAAGTTGAACTTACATATACACACTGCCGGCAGTTGAATGCCTTGATAATAAAAAAAGTCTTTTCAAAAAGTAATGTTTGTGCGCTATTATTGTCTGCCCGTCGTTCTCAAGGCATTGGGTTGAACGTAAGAATGTTACTTGATTCAACAATTCGTAACTCTTTTTTGAAGAGGACAAGTCGTAACTCTGCTGATTATAATATTTTTTTAATTCATGATTTTTTATAATGAGAATAAAATAACATCTTTATTTTTATTTATAAAAGTCAATTACTTTATTAATTAAAATTAAAAAATATAATTAATTTAATTGACAACAATAAATTTACCTTAAATTTATATATATTTTTAAATATTATTATTTTCTTTTTTTAATACACATCAATATAATATTTCTCTTGTTTAATTAAAAATAATTTAATTTAAATATAATTAATGTATAAGATAATATAAATTTAATTTTATATAAATAAAAAATAATTTTTAAAAATTGAATCTTCTAAATAAAAACAGAAATAGTAATAAATTATATAAATATAATGTCTTTTAATATTTTATAATAATAATAACAACATCTATAACAAAATAAATAATTCTCCTCATTTCAAAACAAAATATTTATCTTTTCTTCCATTTCTTTCTGAAATCTCACTTCTAAACATACTCTTAATTACTACCAACATAATAATTCTATTAAAATGCTTCTCTGTTATTAAAGCATATCTTGAAAATCAAGACTCTTTTAACCCTGTAATTTTAATATCTTATTATGTGTTGTGATTCTTTTCTTGCTTATAATTTTCTCTTCTAGTCAAGTCCTTGAACTCAAAAGCACATGCGGTATTGGTCTACTCTAGTAGTGAAAAGGGTTAGAATGTTGGTCAAAAGTTAGAGAGTCCTTGTAGAGACACTTTGTAACATCCCAAATTTTTATATAATATTAATCTCAAAGTTTACTTTTATCATAGGATGTGGGTGAATGTTTAAAGGATTGAATTGGTAAATAAAAAAAAAATTGAAAAGGAAAGGATGAGTAGAAATTTTGAATTTATAAGATTTAAAAATTAATAGAAATAATAAACATAGAGATGATTGATCTATAAATAAATAAATAAAAAGAATAAAATTTAAGAAGATGAGAATATATATATATAATAATAATAATAATAATAATAAAATCTGTAAATAATAAAAATAAAAAAAAGGGAGTGGGAAGAACAAAAAAGAAGGGATGGGAAGAAGGGGGCGTGCTAGACTCGAGCCCAGGTCAAGAGGGAAGGGCGCGCTCCAGGAAAACCAACTGGGCTATAGGCCCAATTGTGAGGGAAAAACCGTCATTTTGAGTTATATGCACTGCGTTTTGGGAAGTGGTAGCAAGTAAAATAAAAGCGACTGGTGCCTTAGTGGGTTTTGAAGGGAGGGACCTAACACTTCTGCGCTCAACGTCTTAACCGTGAGCCAGAGTGCGTTCGGTAGTAACTAAAGGTAATTAATAATACATAACTCAACATTGTTGCCAGATGCGCATGGCCACATAGGTTTCCCATATCCTGTTGTCGTCTTCGTCTTCCTCAACATGGGTTTTGCAGGACGCCATACCTCAAGCTTCAAAGCTGCCAGACTAGGTTCTAAACGCCTGAACACTGCAACCTCACGCAACGCCCATCCCCTAAGAGACGTAAATGCGAAGGAAACCAGCCAAACAAGAATTATAAATACCCCTTGAGATTCAGATCGAAAGGGAAGAAAAACGCTACTTAGTCCTTGAAATCCTCCTCGATTCTTCACCCTCTTTGACTCATTTGTTTTCACGTTAGTTTCGTAGTTGTGCCATGAACGTTTCTGTTCCAAAAACTCGAAGAAATGCTCCCAAGATCACGAGGAAGCCACACCCACCAGAGTGTCGCTGCAAGCTTCATCGAAATGCATCAAAAGGTAGGAAGAGCCTTTATTCTAATAAATTTTGTTTGGAATATCATTTGTAATGTTTTTGCGGCATTGATTTAGTAAAAGAAGTTCCCTCGAAGCAGAACCAAATTCAAGTTCTCTCTTATTCGAAAACAGCAAACGAAGGGGGGACGAGTGCGAATGACGTTTTTAAGAAGAAAGATGAGTACAGATAGCAAAAAAAAAAAGAGTTAAGAAAAATATTTTTTTAACATAATTCATTTTATTCCTTTGCCCATTTAGGATAGTTTTTGTAACATCCCATTTTTCAAATCAATGAAAATATTATTGTTTCAATGTAAATAAAGTAGTTAGTTAGATAATAGG
>JAMLFT010010660.1:0-11664 GCA_026544285.1 Pachyrhizus erosus
TGATTCGTAATTCGGCATATATGTTCTACGTTGTAGTAATGTTTAATAAAATATTATTAAATCTAATAAGACTTTTTTAAATTCAATCTTTTCTAAAAAAAATCAAAAGTAAGAGTTTGAAGGAATTTTTTATCATTCTCTTTCATTAAAAGACTTTAAATTATTTTACAAAATTCAAAAAAATTGTTGATAAAATATTTATTTTTAGTATTTTTGTTCTATTCAATTCTATTACCAAAATAAATACTATCCTTGTATAATTAAAGTACTTAACAATAATTTTTTAACCATAATATATACAAATATTTGATACGTATGGTTTAAGAAGTACAACCTCATTCAGTGTGTGGGTCAATTGGTGCATGTTTCAATTTAAATTCTATAAAAAAAATGCTTCAATTTAAGTATTAATTTTATTAACTTTTAACACTTGTTTGTTTTCCTCAAACATCCTTTTGCACAGATAATTCTGTTTGAGGTATTATTCGACACTAAAAGTTAATTTTTGGGCATTCGTCCTTTCACTTTTAATTTTTTTTTGTTAATTTTTTCACTTAAATTTTTTTATGACATGAAAAAATTAGAAGAGAAATTATAATATTATGTGTGAAAGATCTGATAAAGGATAATAAATTTACAAATGCTTGGAAATCGTTATTTATAAATTTTATACGATCCATGTATTTTTTTATCTTTTACGCATGATTTATATAATTGATTAAGAAAGATCTTTCAATTTTTATTTATTTAAAAACTTAGAAAACATAATTACGTCAATTTAGAATTGAAAAATCTTAAAAAATAAAGTCAATAAACATATGCATAGAACAAATGTCATGCATCAAATCTAGTTGAAGAACTTCAATATTATACGTAGATATAAAGTGACATCATAGTAACATGATGATTGTTGAACACAATAGTAAGATTTTTCTGTTTTATGTATCTTAATGTGCTCTTCAATTTAAAGATGCAATTTAGGCTATATATAGTCATACAAACTCAAAAAAAAAATATTTACACCCACTAATTTCATGCAAAGAGTAGTGGGTGGTTTCCTAAAATTATACACTAACCTACTAATTTCATGCAAAGAGTAGTGAGTGATTTCTTAAAATTATGCACTAGCCCACTAATTTCATGCATAGAGTAGTAGGTAGTTTTCTAAAATTATGCATTAAATTTTAGTTTCATATCCTAAAAAATAGGTCAATAACTGACCACTTGCTAACATTCCCTCCCTTAAACTAGATGCAAGAGCATTTAGTTCAATTTTGATGCTTCAATTATGCCTAACATATTGTGAAGTTTTGAGAATTGTTTCAATTTGAGGGGCTTGGTCATGATATCAGCAACTTGAATCTGTGAACTACATTAATTTAACTTGATAATTTCATCTTTCACTAAGTCTCTTAAAAAATGAAATTTGATGTCAATGTGTTTGTTTCTCCTATGAAACACCAGATTCTTAAATAGTTGTATAGTGGAATTGTCGCATATAATCAATGTGTTCTTCTGTTCTTTAAAGCCCAGTTTCTCCAACACCCTTTGAATCCAGATACATTGACATGCACATGAGACAACAACTATATACTCAGTTTTGGTGGTGAACAATGAAACTACTGGTTGTTTCTTTGAAGACCATGAAACTGTTCTAGAACCAAGCAAAAACACAAAACCAGAAGTGTTTCTTCGATCATCTATATCTCCAACAAAGTCATTGTCTGTGTATGCTACAACATTTGTGTTTCTCCCTTTCTTGTAGTAGATACTTAGTTCAGTTGTTCCTTTCAAGTACCTCAATATCCGTTTAGCTGCAAACCAGTGAGATTTAGTAGGACTAGACATAAATCTGCTGATTAAGCTTACTCCATACATTAAATCTGGTCGAGTTGCAGTCAAATACATAAGACTGTCAACTACTTGTTTGAACATAGTTGCATCAACTTTGGTTCCTGCATCATCCTTTGACAGTCTTGTGCCTGAAACAACTGGATTTTTAACTGCATTACAATTTTCCATATCAAACCATGATAGCACTTCATGAACATATTTCCTTTGACATACAAAAATTTTATTTGAACTTTGTATAATTTCAACTCCAAGAAAATATTTCATTCTTCCAAAATCAGTTATATCAAATTCTGACATCATAGATCTTCTAAACTCATCACACATACTCTAACCATTTCCAGTATATATCAAGTCATCTACATACATACTCACAATTAAAATTTTACCTCCCTCCTTTGATTTTGTAAACAGTGTGTGTTCACAAAGACATCTATCAAAGCCATTACGAACAAAATAAGCCTATATCTTGTTGTACCAAACTCTTGGTGCTTGTTTAAGGCCATATAGTGTCTTCTTTAATTTGTACACTTTGTCTTCTTCACTTTTTTTTTTCACAAAACTAGTGGGCTGTTGCACATAAATGTCTTCTTTAAGTTCACCATGAAGAAAGACATTCTTCACATCTAACTGAAAAATATTCCAGTCATATTGTGTTGCTATTACAAGTATTATATAAATAGTATCAAGCTTAGCAACCAGAGCAAATACTTTAATGTAATCTAGTCCATATTGTTAAGCATACCCTTTTTGCCACTAGTCTTGCTTTGAACATGTCTATTTCTCCATTTTCTTTAAATTTGGTTTTGAAGATCCATTTTACTCCAATCGGCTTCACTCCTCTTGGCAAATCAGTCAGCTCCCAAGTCTTATTTTTCTCTATAGATTCTATCTCTTTCATCATTGCATCTCTCCACTTCTTGCTCTTGATAGTTTCCTTAAATGAAATTGGACCATCTCTAGTGACCATCATTACATTTAGGTCAACATCATTTGATAGACCTTCTACTCTTTCGTAATCAATGATCCAAATCGGCTTTCTCCAATTCCTTCTAACCCTCCCTTCAACTGGAGTCTCATAATTAATAGGAGGAGCATCAGTGCCTATGGAACTGTCCACAATATTCCCTTCATTTTGTCCCTCGGTTTCTCGATCATCATTACTATTAACAACATTCTCCTTATATTGTTCTTCGGTGTCACTCACATATTCTTCATCTTCTCCCCAATCAAGAATATCTTGTTGGTATTCTTCATTTTATTCCCAATTCCATCCTTTATGCTCTTCAAATATCACATCCTTGCTTATTAGTATTTGCTTGTTGACTGGATCAAACAAACGATATGCTTTGGATTCATCACTTACACCAAGGAGAACATATTTCTTGTTTTTATCATCCAATTTGACTCGTTGTTGATTTGGTATGTAAACATGTGCTATGTATCCAAACACCCAAAAATAATCAATTGTTCGTTTCATTCCACTTCATACTTCTTCAGGAGTTTTGTTCTGCACAACTGTTGTAGGACATTTATTAAGAATATGAACACACCATCTTGCAGCTTCAAGCCAGAATATCTTAGGGACTTGTCTTCCAATCAACATAGAACGTACCATATTCATGACTGTTCTATTTTTTCTCTCAATAACTCCATTTTGCTGAGATGTGTAGGTTGTTGTCAACTGTCTACTTATACCTTGACTTTGACAAAATTTTCCAAATTTGTTTGAAGTAAATTCACCACCTCTATTTGTTCTTAAACAAACAATGTTTAGCACAACTTCCTTTTCAACCAATACTTTGAAACTTTTAAATAAGAAGAAAGTTTTTTATTTTTTATGCAAGAAGTAAACCCAAGTCTTGCCAGAAAAATCATCAATGAAACTCAGAATATACCTCTTGTTGCTGCTTGAAATTGGTTTGATAGGTCCACATATGTCTACATGAACAAGTTGAAGTTTGTTTGATGCTCTCCATAGACTTTTTCTAGGCATAGAATTTCGATGTTGCTTCCCAACCAAATAACAAGTACAAAGGTCTTTTGGAGTAGTGAGAGAGGGCAACCCGTTTACTAGTTGCTTAGAGGAAAACATCCTCAAACCATTGTAACTTAACAAAATCGATTGTGCCAAAGTTGAGAATTATGCTCTAGCTCCGTCTGAAAACATGTATAATTTATTGATACCATGGTAGCTATCAGTACAAACATCCAATTTTCCTTCATGTTTATCTCCATAATCTGTCCTCTTTTAGGATGATAGACTTTACACTTCCCATTCTGAATCAAGATAGTCAAGCCTTTCTCTTGAAGTTGTCCTAGGCTTAAGAGATTGTTCTTGAGTTTCGGAACATAATACACATGTGAAATTACATGTGTAACTTCATTAACATTGAATAGAACACTTCCTTTTCCCATCACAACTATTTGAGTGTCATTGTTGAACTTTATTGTATGTCTAAAGTTCTCATCCAACTTTGAGAACCACTTCCTTTTACCACTCATGTTGTTACTGCACCCGGAGTCAAGAAACCATTCATTTTCCTTTCGTTGCTTAATATCAATTGAGCCATTAGCAAGAGTTCATCCTCTTGTTTCTCTTGTTCCACTGTATCTTCCATCTAAACATAATTTATTTTCTTCTCCTATGTAGGACATCCATATTGAAAATGTCCAAGTTTGTGACATTTGAAGCATTTAATCTTAGCTTTGTTGAATGATTGTCTCCCTCTTCCTCTGCCTCGGAGAGAACTTCTACCTCTTCCTCTACCTCTTCCTCTTCCTCTTCCTCCTCTGTCTTCATTTGTAATCTGCAGTACTTGTTCTTCTTCTCCTTGACAGTCATTCTTTGCTCATGAACCAAAATACTACTCTGCAATTCGTCAATGGTCATGATGTCCAAGTTGTTGGATTATTCAATTGAGCACACAACATAGTTAAATTTAGGGATCATTGATCGCAAGATTTTTGCAGTAATGACATTCTCACGTATGCTCTCGCGATATGCCTTCATGTTTTTAGCAATTTTCAAAGTCCGAGCAAAGTATGAATTAACTGTCTCTTCATCCTTCATCTGCTGCATTTCAAAATCTCCACACAAGGCTTGTAATTGTGTTCTGTTTACTCGAGTAGAACCTTGGAATTTTTGCTTATAGAGTTCCAAATGTGCTTGGATGTATCATCATTAAGGATAGTATCTAAAATTTCTAGGTCAATGGCTTGATAGAGATAATTCTTTATTTTCAGGTCCTTCTATTGTTATTATTCCATTAATTTAAATTTAACTTTACCAATTGTTGAACACAATAATAAGATTTTTTTTGTTTTATGTACCACATTGTTTTCTTCAATTCAAAAATACAATTAGACTATATATAGCCATACAAACTCAAAAAAAAAAAAACAGCATTTACACTCACTAATTTCATGCAAAGAGTAGTAGGTAATTTTCTAAAATTATGCACTAACCTACTAATTTCATGCAGAGAGAATAATAAGTAATTTTCTAAAATTATGCAATAATCTACTAATTTCATGCACAAAATAGTAAATAATTTTTTAAAATTATGCACTGAATTTTAGTTTTATATCCTAAAAAATATATTAACAACTTACCACTTGCTAACAATAACATCGTTGATATTCAGTGTTCGTCGTTTGGTTAAGGATATTATCTAGGGATGAAAAGAAATGAGGAAGAAAACGTTTAATTGAAGATGATACAATTATAGAAATGCCAAAGCAATTGGATTTTGTGTTTGGCAAACTCAACCTTTGTCAACCAATGCAGCACGAATCTTTTTGCCAGCCATGAATATAAAATTGGCTTTTAACAAATTTTTGGTAATTGAAATTTTCCCACCAAAATAGAAAATGGTTACAGAATGAGCAATGGTTGAGTGCTCCCATCCCTCAAACAAACCATGGTATTTGAGTTATTATTATGCTTGATATCAATAAAAAAAATTATTATGCTTGATGAACATTACAGAGATATTCGTTCAACCGCAAGCAAAAGCATTAGCAAATGAACGGTTACTGTAAGTGCGACACTGCCGACACAGGAAGCATCACAACGCCAGAAAAAAGATTATTAAAATTTCAGAAGTGGCAAACAAAAATTTGTCGAAAGAAGAAAAAAACAGAAAAAGAAAGTTAGAGCACAAAACACATTTATGGTAGACGATGACGGAGCAATTATCATAGCCTCACAGAGAGATTTTTGGGATATGCCTGTTGCTGTAACCCAGATTCGAGGGAGGGACTGGGTCCGCTCAGACATTACTGTGTCATTTCCCTTTTTGTAGAATTTTAAAGAAAAATAAAATAACACGTGTTAGGAAATCGACAGTTAGTTTCATTCAATGGATATTAAAACTACTCGCGTAGTTGCGGATAATTTAAGGAAAATGTTTTTGTCTACATATTTAGTCGTTAATTTTTTAAATTAATAGAATTTAGTTTGTAGTGAGGGATTTAAATAGTTTATATAAAGTTATGGATTCAAATTTCGTTACTATGATAATTGTATTAAAAAAAATCGTTAACCTTTGCCAAAGACAGGTTGTTCACAAACTTTCTAAATTAAAGTTGAATTTTTTTTCAAGATTATCAATTATCAATTACTGAATCCGATTGACATGATACTGATTCATTTAAGTTGCTAATAACCTACTTGTCATAATTAACTAAATTCGCGTACTTAATTTTCCTTCATATAAAATAATGCAAATTTCTCAATAAATTGTCTTGGGAATAAAGATGTGAGTGAATACTAAAGTGAGAGCTAGGAAGGATCAAGAATTTAGGTGCAAACAAGCGGGAGCAAAATCATACCATGGTATGAGTATGATGGCAATATGAATATGCAGGGGAATGGTCATACATATGGTTTTATGCCCATGCTCCCACTTACCACAAACGTCAATCTAAATCTAGAAATAAATTTAATAATGCCATGCTCAGACTTACGATAAACGTCAATCCAAATCTAGAAATAAATTTAATGATGAATTGCTATGTGTTAGTAAATAATAACTAGTATTTTAAAGTGACAGTAGTACTTAAGAAGATTTTTAATTAGTTAATAATATGAAAAATATATTGATAATATATCAAAATTAAATTCAAAATATTAGAAACATATTTTATATAACTATTTTTAATATTTAGTGAGATCGTGTATTAATTTTATATTAAATAATTTGCCAGTAAAGAATTTAATCTTCTTTGATTCTTGAATAGTACGACATGATTCTGTTATAGTGAAAGATATAAAAAAAGAAAAACATGATTAATAGTTCGTACAGTAATTAATATCCTTCGCTTGTATATTTCTCTACCTAATAATAAAATCATGTGTTGTGTAGTAAAGAAAGATGTTAGTTGTACTAGGAAATGGCCAGCTGTATCCTGCTTGGAATTGCAATGGAGCTAAGAAGTAGTAATAAATTTCATACGTAAGATATTCTTAAGCTCTCACCTAGCCTTCATTTGTTACTATAAATAACACCCTTAACTGGCTCACACTACCACAACAAAACCTAGTAAGCTCTAGAGTTCTCCCGAGCCCTTAATTCGTGACAATCACAAGAAGTTGGTAAAAAGGTACCCCGGTTCCTGTTCTCATTTCTGCCCGTGAAATTAAGATGAAGCTCGTG
Organism: Pachyrhizus erosus; assembly: GCA_026544285.1. Classification (NCBI taxonomy): domain Eukaryota; kingdom Viridiplantae; phylum Streptophyta; class Magnoliopsida; order Fabales; family Fabaceae; genus Pachyrhizus; species Pachyrhizus erosus. The sequence goes on from JAMLFT010010660.1 coordinate 7,512, forward strand.
TTCGCAAATGTGCTACTTGTGTGCCTTGTCCTTAGCTCCTCTTTCTTGGAAATCTCAATGGCTGGTTCTGGTAATTAAGCCCTCTCTCGATCACTTGTTATCACTGTATGTATTAATAGTACTATATATGGTACTGCTTGATTTGTTTTAAGTGATGAAATTAATTATGTGTGATGGATTTAGATTTCTGTGACTCAAAGTGCGCACAGAGGTGCGCCAAAGCTGGGGTTCAAGACAGATGCTTGAAGTTCTGCGGGATCTGCTGTGAGAAGTGCAAATGTGTGCCATCTGGGACTTACGGAAACAAGGACGAGTGCCCTTGCTACAGGGACTTGAAGAATTCTAAGGGCAAGGGCAAATGCCCTTGAATTTCACTATCCCTGCTGCATCACACTTTCCAACTTTCCATTCCACCAAACTACCCTCTCTATCTTCATGATATATGCATGCTTGTGTCACCCATCTATGTATCTATCCTTAAACTTAAGTATAAAAGTATTTGATCGGTGTAGTTATAGCTTACTGTTTATCAGGGTAAAACATCATTTAGTAATGTCCCATTAGTCGTTCCAATTTTTAAAAATAAAAATATATTTCTAAGATATTAAATAAAATTTTAAATTTAAATACATATTCTTATTTTAATCTTTAAATATATGTAAAATTTATTATTTAAAATATTGTAATTTCAGAGTTATTTTTAAGAAATAATGTGACAATGCTGTACATTTCTATGATCAGATGATGTTTTATCATGATGTTCCTTTCTCGGGTTTTATGAAGTATATAATATAAAGATTTATGAATTGGATGTTATGAGAACCATGATATTTTCGTTTGGTGTACAGTGCAAGAACCGTAATATAATTGGCTTCATCGTTGTCTTTCTGTGTACTCGAACGGTTCTAGATTGAATAAGTCTTGCGCTTAGCCAATATTGCTTATTCCTTTTAAAATTAAATAATAATGATTTTATAATCTTTTAAGTAAAAATTATGAGAGGGATTGAATATCATTAAAAAAATGTTATATATACAAATGGTTTAATCTTTGTTGGGATAATATTTATTTAATTAAATCTAAACTATTAGTGTGAATATTAGATTTATACTAATAGTATAATATTATACTAGTAGATAATTTTATCAGTATAAAAATTTAATATATATTTTTAATACTCATTTTTGTGTTAGATAAAAATTATATCAACGAAAATAATTTTAATGCATGATTATTCTTGTCACTTAATGAAATATTTTTTTATGTTTTTAAATTAACTTATTTTTATTTTCAGACTAAAAATTAAATAAAGTATCGAACACTATATTATTAGTTTTAAAGTTTTACTAAACATTTCATAATATCATCTGAAGTTTTAGAGTTGATTTAAAATTAATTATTGATGATATTATATTAAATAAATTGAGGTATAAATATGTATTAAAAGCAAAAATTATTTGCGTAAGCATTCTTTTCTCCCTTTGGCATTTCTTGTAGTTCAAAGAGAAATATTAAACGATCATAATTATTTTTTAAGAAGAGATTCATAATAGATTTTATGAGAAAAAAAGAGTAATAAAGGAATTAATGAAGGAAAAAAGTAAAACATATTATAAAAAAATTTATGTGCGCAATTATAATTTACGTCATGTAATTTAATTAATTGAAAATAATTTAAGGAAATTAATAAACAAATAATTTTAATATGCCCATTGATTTATGTTACAGTTGGTTTTAGTTCGCGAATACATACATACTTTTTAATATTGGTGACGTGTTTAATTTGTTTTTGAAGAGGAAATTTTCGTCCTTTATATTATTTTAATTAAAACTATCTAAGGTTGTCGATTTCTAACTGATAAGGGTCTAATTAATTATAAAAAATAATTGTAATATCTAAAAAAGATTCCTGAATCCTCTACTATACCATGCTTAAGAATTCATTCTATTCAGATCGAATAGGTTAATTAAGATATGTTTTATAAGGTTTGAAGATGATTTGTTTTTTTAAGTAATTTAATCTATTTATTATTTGATGTAAACATGTTCTTATAGTTAACTTTGCTTTTTTATGATTCTAATTTAGTTTAATTTAAAAACTTGTTTTGTAATAAATCTTTTTAAATAGATAACAAGTTGTTTCTAATAAATAAGTGACAAACCTAAACTTACATATAAATATTGGAGAAAAACACGAATGAAACGTTTAACTCTTAAAATTGTTTTGACGATAAAAAAAATATTAAAATTTATTAGTGATCTAACAGTGCATTACATAAGCAGATATATCTATTAAAAGATTTTGTTATACTATTTTTTTTTAAAGAATATCTACTTTGAAAGACAACTACGTTTTGTCAAAGAAATCCAAATGTCCTAAAGCTATACAAGTTTTTAAGAAAATATATGCTTTCCAAAAGGATCATCCAAAAATGCGTCCAACGTGCCTTTTAGATAATACCCTTCCAATTGGATCTTTATTTAGGTACTAAGTCTTTTAACTTGAACAAAATGTTTACTAGGCTAAGTTTTTCCAGCATGTTTTAACAATATTGTCAAGCCTTTTCAAAATACCTTAATTTATTTAAAATACAAAACTTTGAACATAAATACTTAAAAAATTATAAAAGTAAGATAACATGTCAATTTGTGTAATTTTTTGTTGTACGATAAAAAAAATAACAAAAAGAACTTTTATTATGTAAAAAAAGTATAATATACCTTTTAAATAAATTATTAATTTAAAAGTTATCACTTTTTCTCTTTCCTCTAAAAAGGACAAACTCTCTCTACAATCTTGAGAAAGTTCTTTATACATTTGATGAAGAATTAGAATAAGAAAAAGTTCTCTGTCAATGAATACTTCTCCCCTAGGTGTAAAACCAAAACTTCAACAAAACTGAAATATAGAGAAGTGAACAAAAGACCTTCTAAACTTATTTCATTATATGATACTTTAAACTTACATTCTTTTGTATACCTTTGTTATATGACAAAACTTTGTATCTTGAACTTAAATTTTAAATCTTCACCTAGGTGAGTTACCTTTTCATCTTGTGAATCTTGAGAAAGCTTGAAGATACTTAGTAAAGAAGAATACTCAATGTTTGTAACCTCGTGACAAGGCCACATTGGTGTAAGGTTGAAGATGCAACTAAAAATACTTGTTATAAGTTATTGTTGTTAATGAAATTCCTTTAGGTGAAGAGACTAAACGTAACCCTAAGTTATAGAGTAAACTAGTAAAAATTTGTTTGTGTGATTTTGTGCTTTCCTTTTTCCCTTATACATCAAATATTCCATATTGCAAAGTCAATTAAACTTATATTTGTTTATTCAAGATTTTGCAAAAACAAGATAAAATTCTAGAACACATATACACTACTTAACCCTATTTACCGTGCGTACCTATATTTATTTCAATAGATTGATAGGTTTGAAATTTTAAATAAGCAAAAAAGGTAATATAGTCTCAACATATTATAATAAATATTTAATATAACAATATTGATATTAGTAATGAATTATCTAATTAAATCTAACAAAACCTTTAAATTAACTTATAGCTTGACATTTTTCACCAAATAAACTTTAAAAAAATTGTGATGACTTATTTGATAAAGAAACCTAACTTAGCTTAGGTTTAATGTAGGTCATGTTATTAGTCATTCACAACTAGTTTTGACTTATTTTTTATCCTAATAATAAGAATAAAAAATATAGTTTGAATATAACTTGTGTATAATATTTGAAGTATTCATATTTAAATGTACATTTTTTTGTCATCATAGCATTGGTGCAGAGTATCTACTAATTTTAGATTAATCTTTGTCGAAGAATCTAACTAACCACCATTAGTGGAGAGAGATCTCCTCTCTCAACCATATTTTTTCCATCATAAGACTCACTTAAACCTAACATATTGCTTAAGATGACTAAATCCAATATCATTCGGACCAAAACCAATGACATGTTGGCGTATGCATATTTAAAGAAAAAAAGGTATATATAACTAGATTTATTCTTGACTAAGTAGTAAGTTTACTATTTTTTTTCCTTACTTTTTTGATACATAACTGTTAGTTATTTTTCTTTGATTCGGCAAGTGTACCGATTCAATTGTAATATAGTACCTTTTCAGGTACGAATGTCG
>JAMLFT010010661.1:0-11663 GCA_026544285.1 Pachyrhizus erosus
GAAAATAGTTGCTAATTTCCATAATAATAAAGCCTAAAAGACACAAATAAATATACGAAAAATTGACACTTATCATTGGGTCACACCAAGTGTCTACCGATCTTGCAACTCTAAGTTTATTTACTGCATTGCTTCTGTCCCGTTTAGGGCTGATACAACTTGTTCTGATACAGATAGTCTTTTATCTACATCGTTCATAATTCAAAGTCTCTACCATTAAACTTATCCAACGTTAGTCTGATCGTACCAAGTGTCTTCCAATTTAATAACTCTCAATCTAACTACTCCAAGTCTTTAGGGTTCTACCCTGTGAAAGGCTAATACAACTTCTTTTAATACAGATAGTTTTCTATCTGCATCTTCCAAAATCCAAAGTCTCTGCCATGAAACTTCCCCAACGTTAGTCGAGTCACACCAAGTGTCTGTCGATCTTGCAACTTTCAGTCTAACAGCTCCATGTCTTCCGGCTTCTGCCCTGTTATGGGTTGATACAACTTCTTTTGATACTTATAGTCTTTTATCTGCATCTTTCAAAATCCAAAGTTTGTGCCATCAAACTTCTCCAATATCAATTGGGTCACCCAAGTGTTTGCCGATCTAACAACTTTGAGTCTAACTGCTCCATGTCTTCAGGCTTCTGTCCCGCTATAGGCTGATACAACTTATTCTGATATAGATAGTCTTATATCTACATCTTCCACAATTCAAAGTCTTAGCCATGAAATGTCTCCAAAGTTAGCCGACTCACACCAAGTGTTTGCTGATCTAGCAATTGTGAGTCTAACTTCTCCATGTCTTCTGGCTTCTACCCTGTTAAGAGCTGATAGAATTTCTTTTGATACAGATAGTCTTCTATCTACATCTTCTCAAATTTGAAGTCTTTGTCATCAAACTTCTCCAACATCAGTCGGATCACACCATATGTGTGCTGATTTAGCAATTCCTAGTCTAACAACTCCAAATCTTCAGGCTTTTATCCCGTTAAGGGCTGATAGAACTTCATCTAATACAGATAGTATTTTAGTTTCATCTTCTAGAATTCGAAGTCTTTGCCATCAAGCTTCTCCAACGTTAGTCGAATCATATCAAGTGTGTGCCGATCTAACAACTCTAAGTCTAACTGCTCTATGTCTTTAAAGATATGTCCTGTTAAGGGCTGATACAACTTTTTCTCATACAAATAGTCTTCTATCTGCATCTTCCATAATTTAAAGTCTCTACATCAAACTTCTCCAACGTTAGTCGGGACACACTAACTGTTTGCCGATCTTTCAACTTTGAGTCTAACTGCTCCATGTCTTCAGGCTTCTGCCACGTTAAGAGCTGATACAACTTCTTTTGATATAGATAGTCTTCTATCTGCATCTTCCAGAATCTGTAGTCTCTGCCATCAAACTTCTCCAACATCAGTATGATCACACCAAGTGTTTGTTAATCTAGCAATTCCCAATCTTTCTGCTCCATGTCTTCTGGCTTTTGTCCCATTAAGAATTGATACAACTTCTTCTGATATAGATAGTCTTCTATTTGCATCTTCTAGAATCCAAAGTCTCTGCCATCAAACTTATCCAACTTCTCTTGGATTACACTAAGTGTCTACCGATTTAGCAACTTCTAGTCTTACTGCTCCATATCTTCTGACATCTGTCCCATTAATGACTGATACAACTTCTTCTGATATAGATAGTCTTATATCTGCATCTTTGAGAATCCGAAGTCTCTGCCATCAAACTTCTAAAATGTTAATTGGATCACACCAAGTGTTTTTCGATCTGGTAACTTTGAGTTTAACTACTCCATGTCATATGGCTTCAATCTTGTTAAGGGTTGATACAACATATTTAGATAAAGATAGTTTTCTATCTGCATCTTCTAGAATTTGAAATTTGTGCCATCAAACTTCTCGAACGTCAGTTGGGTCACACTAATCGTTTGTCGATCTAGCCACTTCGAGTCTAACTGCTCCATGTCTTCTGGCTTCTGCCCCGTTAAGGGTAGATATAACTTTTAGTCTTCTATTTGCATCTTCCATAATCCAAAGTCAATACCATCAACCTTCTCCAATGTTAGTTGGATCGCACTAAGTGTCTTTCGATTTAACAACTCCCATTCTAATTGCTCTATATCTTCAGGCTTCTACCTCGTTAAGGGTTGATACAACTTCTTCTAATACAGATAGTCTTCTACCTACATCTTTCAGAATCTGAAGTCTCTACCATGAAACTTCTCCTATGTCAATCGGATCACACCAAGTGTTTGCCGATCTTGCATCTTTGAGTTTAACTGCTCCATGTCTTTAGGTTTCTTCCCTGTTAAGCGATGATACATCTTCTTTTGATATAGATAATCTTCTTTCTACATCTTCTAGAATTTGAAATCTCTGCCATGAATCTTCTCCAACATCAATTGGGTCACCCCAAGTGTCTCCCGATCTAGGAACTTTGAGTCTAACTGCTTCATGTCTTCTGGCTTCTGCCCCGTTGAAGGCGGATACAACTTCTTCTATTATAGATAGCCTTCTATTTGCATATTCTAAAATCCAAAGTCTCTGCCATTAAACTTCTAGAAGATTAGTCAGATCACACCAAGTGTTTGTCAATCGAGTAACTTTAAGTCTAACGACTTCATGTCTTCTGGCTTCTGCCCCGTTAAGGGCTGATACAACTTCTTCTAATACAAATAGTCTACTATCTGCATGTTCCTGAATTCAAAATCTCTGCCATCAAACTTCTCCAACGTCAGTCAGATCACACCAAGTATGTGCCGATCTAGCAACTTTAAGTCTAACTGCTCCATATCTTTTGGCTTTTGTCCCGTTAAGGACTGATACAACGTCTTCTGATATAGATAGTCTTTTATCTGCATCTTGTAGAATTCAAAGTCTCTGCCATCAAACTAATCCAACGTCATTCAGGTAACACAATTGTTTGCCAGTCTAGGAACTCCGAGTCTAACTACTTTATATCTTCTAGCTTTTGCCCCTTTGAAAGCTGATACAACTTCTTCCAATACAAATAGTCTTTTATCTGTATCTTCTGGAGTCTAAAGTCTCTGCCATCAAACTTCTTCAACGTCAGTCGGATTAGACCAAGTGTTTACCGATCTAAAAACTCTGAGTCTAACTACTCCATGTCTTCAGGCTTCTACCCCGTTAAGGGCTGATATAACTTCTTTTGAAACAGATAGTCTGCTATCTGCATCTTCCAAAATCTGAAGTCTCTACCATCAAACTTCTCTAACATCAGTCTGATCACATTGAGTGTCTAACGATCTAGCAACTCCGAGTGTAACTGCTTCATGTCTTCAAGCTTTTGTCCCGTTAAGGACTGATACAACTTCTTATCATACATAGAGTCTACTATCTGCATCTTCCAGAATTTGAAGTCTTTGCCATCAATCTTCTCCAACGTTATTCGGATCACACCAAGGGTGTGTCGATCTAGCAACTTCGAGACTAACTGCTCCATGTCTTATGGATTCTGTCTCGTTAAGGACTGATACAAGATCTTCTGATACAAATAGTCTTCTATCTACATCTTCTAAAATCTGAAGTATCTGCCATCAAACTTCTCCAACAACAATCGGATCACACCAACTATCTGCCAATCTAACAACTCGTAGTCTAACTATTCCATGTCTTCAGGCTTCTATCCTGTCTTGGGCTGATACAATTTCTTCTGATACAGATAGTCTTCTGTCTGCATCTTCCAGAATCTGAAGTCTCTCTCATCAAACTTCTTCAACGTGAGTCGAGTCATACCAAGTGTCTGCCGATCTGACAACTCTGAGTTTAACTCCTCCATGTCTTCTGGCTTTTGTCTCGTTAAAGGCTAATACAACTTCTTCTGATATAGATAGACTTTTATCAGCATCTTCTAGAATCTAAAGTCTCTGCCATCAAATTCCTCTAACGTCAATCGGTCACACCAAGTGTCTGCCGATCAAGCAACTTCGAGTCTAATTGTTTCATGTCTTCTAGCTTCTAGGACTGATACAACTTTTTTTGATACAAATAATCTTCAATCTGCACCTTCCAAAATTCGAAATCTCTGCCATCAAACTTCTCAATCTTCACCTTCCCTTCTTCCAACGCCATTGCTCATGCTATTTTCTAAGAAAGCTCCCACTGCTTCTCTAAACTGAGATTTCCGCGAAAAACAAATATTTTCTAATGTGAAAGATCAGACAAAGCTGCAATAAAAGAGCATACTAAGATATTGGCTCTAATACCAATTATCAGGTACAATTCAATAATAAAAGAAGGAAATAAAGGAGAGAGAGAAAAAACTCAAGAATTTAACGTGGTTCGACACACAATATATGTTTTATTTGGTGTGTCATCAAAAGGTTTACAAGGGGTTGCTTATATAGAAATATATGAGCAATGTCTATCATCATTTACACGATGTGTGACTAAAATCAAACTACATATTTCTAACATTCACATTATTATATGAATTTATGAAAAATTCATATTAGACAATTGTGGCAAATTATGTTGAGAATTGACGATTTTGACTGAATTATCATGAGTTTTCAAAATTTCATATTAGATATTTAATGTAGAGTCCTTTGTCAATTGACAATTTTTATGACATTATCATATGAATTTTTCACAAATTCATATTTTAGATAATTGGGGTGGAATTGTTTGAAAATTGATACTTTTGATGGAATTATCATATGAATTATTAAAATTTATATTATGAAATTTTGATGGAATGTTTAGAATTGACATTATTTAAAGAATTATATTTTTTTTTTCATAAATTCATATTATATATTTAATGCATAATCCTTTGAGAATTGATTGTTTTGACAAAAATATCATATAAATTTGTCAAAATTTCATATTAGATAATTATGGTGGAATATTTTGAGAATTTATGGTTTTGACAAAATACATGAATGAATTTTTTACAAATTTATATTATATATTTGATGCAAAATCTTTTGAGAATTGACAATTTTGACAAAATTATAATACAAATTTGTGAAAAAAATTTCATATTAGATAATTGAGACAAAATATTTTGAGAATTGATGATTTTAATTGAATTATCGTGAATTTTTAAAAGATTCATATTATATATTTAATGCAGAATCCATTGAGAATTGATGGTTTTAACAAAATTATCATTTGAATTGTTTAAATTCATATTACAAAGTTGGGATAAAATGTTTTGAGATTTGATGGTTTTCACAGAATTATTATATGAATTTGTTAAAAATTCATATTAGATCATTTTTGTGAAATACTTTTTGACGCTTTTGAAACATACTTGAATGAACTTTTCACAAATTGATATTAGTTATTTAGTGCAGAATCCTTTGAAAATTAATGATTTTGACAAAATTATCATTTGGAATTTTTAAAAATTCATATTAGATAATTGACAAGAAATACTTTGAGAATTGATGATTTTTTTCCAGATCTATCACGATTTTTACAAAAGTTCATTATAGATATTAAATACAAAATCCTTTGAGAATTGACAATTTTTACAAAATTATCGTATGAGTTTTTCACAAAGTCATATTTTAAATAATTAAGACGGAATCTTTTGAGAATTGATGGTTTTGAAAAAATTATCATATTAATTTTTTAAAATTCATATTACAAAATTTGGATGGAATATTTTGAAAGTTTACGTTTTTAACAGAATCATTAAATGAATTGTTCAGAAATTTATATTAGATATTTTATGCATAATCCTTTGAAAATTGACGGTTTTGACAATATTATTATATGAAATTTTCAAAAATTCATATTGGATAATTGTGCCGGAATACTTTGAAAATTGAAGGTTTTGAAAAATACTTGAATGATTTTTTCACAAATTCATATTAGATATTTGATGTAGAATCTTTTGAGAATTGACTATTTTTAAAGAATTTAAATATGAATTTGTGAAAAATTCATATTAGATAATTGAAGCGAATTACATTGACAATTGACAGTTTTGAGTAAATTGCCATAAGTTTTTCAAAAGTTCATATTAAGTATTTAATAAAGAATCTTTTGTGAGTTGATAATTTTTGAGAAATTATCATATGAATTTTTTACAAATTCATATTTTAGATAATTTGGTTGGAATTTTTTGAAAATTGATAGTTTTGACAGAATTATCATATGAATTATTAAAATTCATAATATAAAATTTGGATGGAATCTTTAGAATTGACAATTTTGTCAGAATTATTCAATAAATTTTCTGAAATTTATATTTGATATTGATATAGAATCCTTTGAGAATTGACGAATTTGATAGAATACTTGAATTGATTTTTCACAAATGCATATTTGATGTTTGATGTAAAAGCTTTTGAGAATTAATGGTTTTGACAAAATTATTATATAAATTCATGAAAATTTTATATTTGATAATTATTTAGGTGAAATACTTTGAGAATTGACTGTTTTTACAAAATTAGCATATGAGTTTTTCACAAATTTATATTTTAGATAATTGGGGTTCTTGAGAATTGACATTTTTTATGGAATTATCATATGAATTTTTTAAATTCATATTACAAAATTGAGATGGAATGTTTTGAGAATTGATGATTTTGATATAATTATTAAATAAATTTTTTTAAAACTCATATTTGAAATTTGATGCAGAATCCTTTAAGAATTAAAGGTTTTAACAGAATTACTGTATGAATTTGTAAAAAATTCATGTTAGATAATTGTGGTGGAATACTTTGAGAATTGATAGCTTTGAAAAATATTTGAATGAATTTTTCAAAAATTCATTTTAGATATACGATGCAGAATTTTTTGAGAATTATCGATTTTTACATAATTATCATATGAATTTGTAAAAAATTCATATTAGATAATTGAGGGGAAATATTTTGAGAATTGACAATTTTGACTAAATTATCATGAGTTTTTTAAATGTTCATATTAGATATTTAATGCAGAATTCTTTAAGAATTGACAATTTTTATGAAATTATCACATGAATTTTTCATAAATTCATATTTTTTATAATTGGGGTAGAATTCTTTGAGAATAAACAGTTTTGATGGAAGTATTATATGAATTTTTTAAATTCATATTACAAAATTGGGATAAAATGTTTTGAGAATTGACAACTTTGACAACATTATCATATGAATTTGTCAAAAATTCATTTTTGGTAACTGTGGCAAAATACTTTGAGACTTGACAGTTTTGAGAGAATACTTGAATTAATTTTTCACAAATTCATATTGGATATTTGATGCAAATTTTTTTGAGAATTGACGGTTTTGACAAAATTATTATATGAATTTGTGAAAATTCATATTAGATAACTGAGGCGAAATACTTTGAGAATTGACGTTTTTGATTGAATTATCATGAGTTTTTTTTATAAGAAAATTCATATTAGATATTTAATGCAAAATCCTTTGAGAATTGTCAATTTTGACAAAATTATCATATAATTTTTTTATAAATTCATATTTTAAATATGTGTGACGGAATTCTTCAATAATTGATGGTTTGAACGGAATTATCATTTGAATTTTTTAAATACATATTACAAAGTTGGAATGAAATGTTTTGAGAATTGATAATTTTGATAGAATTCTTAAATGAATTTTTAAAAAATTTATATTAGATATTTTATTTAGAATCCTTTGAGAATTGATGTTTTTGATAGAATTATTATATGAATTTGGGAAAATTCATATTAGTTAATTGTGACGAAATACTTTGAGAATTGACAGGTTTGAAATATACTTGAATGAAGTTTACACAAATTCATATTAAATATAAGATGCAGAATCCTTTGAGAATTGACAGTTTTGACAAAATTATCATATGAATTTTTGAAAAATTCATATTAGATAATTATGGTGAATTACTTTGATAATTGACTGTTTTGATTGAATTATCATAAATTTTTTAAAAGCTCATATTAGATATTTAATGCAGAATATTTTAAAAATTGACAGTATTTACGAAATTATTATATAAATTTTTCACAAATTCATATTAGATAATTGAAATAAAATCTTTTGAGAATTCATGATTTTAACTGAATTATTATTTGAATTTTTAATTCATATTACAAATTTATGATATAATGTTTTGAGAATTGACGATTTTGATAGAATTATTATATGAGTTTTTCACAAATTCATATTAGATAGTTGGAGCATAATCTTTTCAGAATTTATGGTTTTAACTGAATTATTAAATGAATTTTTATAATTTATATTACAAAATTATGATCGAATGTTTTTAGAATTGACGATTTTGATAGAATTATTGTATGAATTTTTCACAAATTCATTGTAGATAATTGAGATGGAATCATTTGAGAATTACGCTTTTAATGAAATTATTATATGGATTTTTAAAAATTACATTATAAAATTGGGATGTAATATTTTACGAATTGATGATTTTGATATAATTATTATATAATTTTTTTTAGAAATTTATATTAGATAATTGCAGTGGAAACATTCGAGAATTGATAGTTTTTATGAAATTATTATATGAACTTGTTACAAATTCATATGAAATAGTTTGTGTGGAATAATTTGATTATTGACGATTTTGACTGAGTTATTATATGAATTTTTAAAATTCATATTATAAAATATTGGATGCCATGTTATAAGAAATGAAAATTTTAATAAAATTATCATATGATTTTGTGACAAATTTAGATTAGATAATTGGAGTAGAATCCTTCAATAATTGACGATTTTGAAGAAATTAAAATATGAATTTTATTAATTCATAGTACAAAATTTGGGATGAAATATTTTAAAAATTGATGGTTTTAACATAACTATGATATGAATTTTTTAAAAATTCATATTAGATAATTGTGGCTGAATCCATTGAGAATTGACGATTTTGACGAAATTATGATATGAATTTTTAAATTCATATTACAATATTGGGATGAAATGTTTTGAGAATTAAAAGTTTTAACAAAATTATTTTATAAATGTTTTACAAATTCATATTACATATTTAGGGTGGAATCCTTTTAGAATTTACAGTTTTAATGGAATTATCATATGAATTTTTGAAATTCATATTACAAAACTTGAGATGGAATGTTTTGAGAACTGATGATTTTTATAAAATTATTTTTTGAAAATTTCACAAATTCATAATAGATAATTGGAGTGAACCTTTGATAATTGATGGTTTTGATGAAATTGTTATATGAATTTTTAAAATTTAAATTATAAATTTTGTGATGGAATGTTTTGAAAATTGATGGTTTTGATAAAATTATTTAATGAAAATTTCACAAATTCATGTTGAATAATTGAGGCAAAATCTTTTGAGAATTGACGATTTTAACAAATAATTGATGTTGAGGAAATACTATTTCACAAATTCATGTTGAATAATTGATGTTAAATTATATGAATTTGTAAAAAATTTATATTTGATAAATTGGGTGGCATCCTTTTAGAATTGATGGTTTTGAAAAAAATTATTATTTGAATTTATAAAAAATTCCTAGTAGATAATTTAGATGAAATCCTTTGAGAATTGACGGTTTTTATAGAATTATGATATGAATTTTTAAAATTCATATTTCTATATTGGGATGCAATATTTTCAAAATTGATAGTTTTCACAAACTTTTTATATGAATTTCTCACCAAATCATATACATTCTATAATTCCTCTATTGTCCATAGAGACAAGCAATCAATCTTGACAATTTTAAACATTTAATTCTTCAATAGACAGTATTTATTATTAAGTCATACATTATTTGTAACTTATTATTTTTCTTTCTCTCTTTCTCTTTTTGTTTTCTTTGTCCTCTCTCTTTACTTCTCTTTCTCTTTCTCTTTCTCTTTCTCTTCCTTTCTACTTTCTCTCTCTACCTTCTCTATCTCTTTCTTTCCCTTTTTCCCTCTACTTCCTCTTTTTGTTCTTTCTCTCTCTCCACTTTCTATCTCTACCTTCTCTCTCATCTCTCTCTCTACACTTTCTCTCTTTATTTCCTCTTTTTCTCTCCCTCGACTTTCTCTCTTTATTTCCTTTTTTTCTCTCCCTCTACTTTCTCTCTTTATTTCCTTTCTTTCTCTCTCCCTCTACTTTCTCTCTCTATTTCATCTCTTTCTGTCTCTCTCTCTCTCTTTCTTTACCTTCTTTCCCTCTCTCTCTTCATCTGCCTATTTTCTTCTTCCCTTAACCGTCCCTTCTCTTTTTCCTACTTTCTCTAGTGTTGGATTTTAACAATTATTTTGCTAAGGATTAAGTTTTCACAAGACAAAAAGAACAACTTTCCTAAGCTTTATAAAATCATGAGTAGCCATTCTTACAATTTTGGGTAATTGACAAAGAATTTGAATTCTAGAGTCCCTCCAGAACATTTTTAACATAGCCATGAATTACAAATTCAATTTCTCTATACGATTGCTCAACAGAATATAAAGTTGCTAAACTTCTCAAAGTATAAATTTGAATTTTTCTAGTAACTATAACGTATAAATTGGAATGCGAAATTAACAAGGATGATCAACATTTGAATTTGATCAATCACATAAGTTTTTAGTATGAAACAGATACAAAGTAAAAATTGACGTTTCCAAAAAGCAAATTTCAAATAGAATTTGGAAGAACAATGACTCCTCCTACCTGTTTTGAGTTTTTTCGACTTTGAGTTCTACTACTCTGTTTCTATTGATTATTGAAGGGAAAGAAAGCTAACTCATTCTCAAATTGGTTTGTGATCTAAAATAAAGCAATTGGTTCACTTAGTTAGAGAATTTTTGAATTCTTCTTCTTCGTTTTTGTGTTCCTTCTGCTTATGGCAATTGCATTTATATAGAACTTTGTTCTCTCCTTTTTGGCTTATTATATTCACGAGACATGGGTGAAAGTGGTTGCATAGGTTGTAGGGTGCATGAGCTAGCATGGGCGAAGGTAGCTCGAGGAGGTAAGAGCTCCGTCAACTACTTCCATGGTGGTTCTTAAATTTTCAATATAGGTTAAATATAATTAAAAGTGTTATGTCTTCACCAAATGCGTCTTGGCTTAGTGGTTAAGACACTGAGTCTCAGGTTCTAGGTCCCTTCCTCGAGCCTGCCTCAGGCATTTTTGGTTTTTTGTTAGTTTATTTTCTGATTTTAAAGGGAATAACTTAAATACATTTTGTTTCCTATATTAAATGCAAATTGGCCTAGTGGTCTAGTGGCAAGTGCGCTCCTTACTTTCCCTTCACTTGTGGGTTGCAGGTTCGAAGGTATCGCCCTTTTTACTTATTTGATTTATTTGAAACTTTTACAATTTTGAAAATAATTCCTTTTAATTAAATTAATTTGGTAGCATAATTTTTTTTAAAAAAATATTATACACAAGGGAGTTACATTTTAACATCAAAATTCTTTCTCAATATCAAACAAGCATTATATAATAAATAATTTGTAATAGGAAAGATTAATTCCATATAATCTCAAGGTAAAATAATTATACATATAACATATTGAAAATATAAACTAATTATTTAATTTTCCTTAATTCATAAAAATTTATTTCTTGTTTCTATAAGTTTTATTCTCATTCCATTTCTAATTCTTCTAACTTTCTATTTCTTTTTCTTATTCTTTCATGGATTATTTTCTATAAATTTATATTTTTTATTTTTTTAAAATTTTAAATTCTTACTAACAAGATCCTA
>JAMLFT010010662.1:0-11662 GCA_026544285.1 Pachyrhizus erosus
TTGTTATATTTTAAGCTTCCGCAAATTGCTTATTTTGAATTCATAGAAGAGGGAAATTATGGTGGCTTTCTCCAACATTATGAGAATCCAAACATTCGAAAGATTAAACAAATACACCCCAAATTTGAAGAATAAAAATATAATTAAGTCTAAATAATTTAAAAAAATCTATTAATATAAAATAATATAATAAAATATAAAAATGTAATGTTACTTGTAAGATTATTTTTTAGAATTATTGAATTAGAGAAGTGGATTGCTTAAATTATAAAAAGTAAATATGCACATTGGATGGCTTTTAACACCTAAAATTTTGATTTCATTTTTAACACCCATATTTTTGTCTATCTATTTTTCTTTAACATATTATATCATTTATTATATTTATATTTTTTTCTTTTTTATTTCTTTCGTTAAGTATCAATAAGCATTTTGAGTGTTCAGATATTATTTTTAATTCATATAATATTGAAAGTTTTTTATACTAATTTATTTTCTTGGATCATTAAAATTAAACTCTTGTAAAATTATGTCGAAAAAGGCAGTTCTTAATTTCTACTAAGCCAACAGGCTAGACTTGACGCTCCCTGTCAAAATGTCACATTCTGTCATGTCTAACACAACCAAGAAAAAAAAAAACAAGAGTACATTTAAAATTATACTTACTCACACACCATATGATAAGTGAATGGGATGCATGTTATGTCTGGTAGTTTATATGGTAAGCACGGCTCAAAAAAGGGTGAGTTGAAAGTGTTGAAACAACTCTAAATAATAATAATAATAAAACTAAGGTCGCCTAGACCTGTAAAGGAACATCATATCAGTGGGAATTAGAGGTTCCAAGTGGGAACTTAGCAGTTCAAAATAATATAAGTTTATATGGTATTATCAATACTTTGGCTTTTGGTGTTGTTTAAAAAGAACAAAAAAACTTCTCAAATGTTTTCATATATGTTAAAATAAAATTTCAAGAGATACAAATATAAATAGTGTGTAAAATTTTTAAAATGATTGATGCAGATAAAGAGTTTCGAAAATAATGAAAATAGTAAATTATATTCTAGATAAAGGTAGCTGAAAATTTTTAAACGTAAATTATATTCTAGATAAAGAGTTTCAAAAAAATTTAAAATGTTTTGCTTTTGGTTAAAGGTAGCTAAAAAACTGTAAATTATAATAATGTCAAAATCAAATTCATGATTAAAAGAACATAAAAAATAGAAAAGTAATGTTTGAACACAAAATTTGAAAATGTTTTTTTTCTGTATTTATAAAGAAAAAAAATTAAACAGTCATTGTTGGGTTCAGCAGAAACAGGATGAGTCTAGATAATTTAAAAGTTTTAATTTGAGCAGAAACAATCCATAGGGCTGAACTATTAAACCAATTGATTATAGAGATCTTTAGAAGGATACAAATAAAAGATTGTGAAGGAAAAAATCAGGAGCCGGAGTGTAGTTGCTTCACATTTACAGGCCAATGTTTAAATTAACATTGAATGCTATTCCATCCTCACCCAAAAACTTTGTATTAAATTGTTAAGATACAATTAAGCAGGTAGAAACTTGATACCTTAACTTCTTAGATAGTCGTGCAAGATTCCCTTCACCAAAAATATTATTTTACAGTAAAATATTATTAAAAATTAAGAGCCATTATAAAATTATCAAAGAATAATTTAAATAATTTGTCATTAGAAAATCATTTATCATTAATAATTTTAAGAAACAATATAAAATCAACAAATACTATTTTAAATATATGAAATTAACAATTAGTAAAATAATAAAATTAACAAATACTAATGTAAATAATTTATTTGAACTATAAAGAATAGAAACTGCAACTGTTGACATAAAATAGTACTTTGATGTGAATATATAGAACTAAAAACTGTATCTCCCAATATATATTTTAAAACTCGATTTACTTCTGAATCTGCTGGTGTCTTAGTTAGTCATTTTCATTATTCTTTACGTTATAAATTTGTTAGATTGTCGATGCAGCAGTGGCTTTCTTTGTTAGTGGGTGTGTAAAGAACCTAGCTAAAGGGTTGTCTATGGCACATGAACACAACAATCAGGAAAGGTTCTGAAAACTCTCAACCCCTTGGAGATCTCTAATGTAAGTTAAGTTGGATACTTCACCTATTCCTTCTATTCCAATTTTGTATTGGCTAACTTTCTTTTGCCTTTTCCTTTATTGTAGAAAATGAATGGTGATTTAGGCATGGATTCCTGAATCATTGTGACTGGCGTTCACCTTTTTGTAAACTCGATTCAGACAGGAGGAACTTTGGTTTTTTGTCTTTTGGGTACACGTTGTATCATTACTAATATTTTATTATTCATTAGTATTTATTTTTGTATGGGAATCTTGCAATGATAACAAAAAATTTAATACCACAAATTCTTACACTCTTCTTTGTTTATAACAATTTAACAATTTAATGCAAGGATTTAAGGACAGAGATAAAAAGGATGAAGTGTTAGTAAAAAATAACACTACGTATGTACTTAAACTTTTTTTAATTTTTATTATTTTGTTTGTTTATAATCCATTGCGAAAGTGTTGATCCTTATTTTTACTTTTTTTTGCGATATATTTTTGTATGATTCTCTCATTTAATTTAGCAATTTCAATAAATCATAGGGTTTTTTTTCAGGTACTTTTTCTTTAGATAATGAAATTGATTTTTTTTCTTCACATGTGTCTAAGGATGAGATTTGGAGTGTCGTACAAGGAATCAAGGACGGTGTCGGAGAATTGGACAATTCTTTTGCGACGAGAATTTCTCGCCGGAGAGAGCGAAGGGGTTCACGCTCGCTTTGCTGGCATTTTTTTTCCTGGATGGAGTGTATAGCACGTTCTAATATTCCAAAGCTTAGAGATAAAAATGATATCTAGGTTCATGTTTGTCTTTATGAGCAAGTTAGAATGATTTACGTGGGGAAATAAATTATTTTCAATCCAAGTTTGGTATGTATATATAAATGATAATGGAGTGGGTGTGTTAGAGTAATAGAGTGGGTTGTTGGTTAAACTGTGCAACTTAATAACAAGGATCACATGACAATAGATAGATGGGTCCAAATTTTTTTAGCTTTTTCTCTATTTTAATTATTTTCTCACCCAATAAACCTACTTTTTTATAATTTTTTAATTAATGCATGTCTGTGTTTTCAGTTTCCATTAGTAACTCAATACACTTCCATAATTGTGGTTGTCTGTTCTTTCCTGATATGAATATTTTTCCTTCACCTTTTTTGTTCTTGGTGTGATAATAATATTAAGTAAATAAATGCCATATCATGCCAGGAATTTTATGAACTTTTAAAAGTATTGTAAAATTGATATATGAGAATTTTATTTAATATCATGTCTTTGCTAAATATACAGAAACTAAAATACAAATTTTTTATTAGAAAATAAATTCTTTTATAAAAAAAAGCTTTTTAGTTAAGGTTGAATATATATCGTATATAGTATATGGAATATGAAATGTGAAATATGCCAACTGCCATTACATTAGAAGAAGAATCATACCATCCATATTTGGAACAAACTGAACCATTAGTTGCTTTGGATTATCTTCAGGGCTTTCTCTTTGCCAGGTCAGTGTGTTGCCTTCATCGAATTTTTACTAATGTTTTTATTTCGTTTCATTTTTCTTTTTCTCATTGGTCGAATTTCTTCCCATTTTTTAGTGTTATTAAAACTTAAAAAGTATAAAGAATTTTGGTAGTCTCCAACCAATTTGGAGTTTTCTACCTAAGACTTTTAGTTAATTTCACTTACTGTATTATACTTTAAGGATTGAAGTTCAATTCATATATATGAGAACATAACGTTGAATCAATGTTGTATTCTTTTACCTTCATCATGATTTCTAATATAAGGTAATTTTTCTTATAAGTAATTAATTTAATATCTCTATGTAATTATTTATAATTATATTATATATTTAACTCCTTTGTTAAAATTTATATTATCTGAAACATTTATTTGTATATGATATTTTTAACAATTGATTTAATTTTACTTTTTATTTATCATAAATTAACATCTTTAAACTTTATTTATTTTTCATTCATGAAATTGCAATTATGTACGTCTATGTCGAATAGAATTTTTCTTTTTAGTAAAATCTCTTATTAATATATTTTTAATTTTTTAGCTATTTTTAATGTTTAATCGAAGGTAGCATAAAAAAATTGAGCAATCTGTCAAATTTACATTGTAAAATTATGTTTTTGTTATAATAATTAATTGTGCAGATATGATAAACCGTCGAGGAGAAGTTGCTTCACATAATGTCAACACTGAATTGGATTCAAGACTATTAAGTCATTGTCATAATTTAAATTCAAGATGCAGCTGTGTTCATTATAGTTGAGTTTTATATTTGTGTTCTTATTCTTTCAATTATCGTGTATGTATGTGTGTCTATAAATATATATTAATACTATTTTTGCAAATGCAATCAAACATATTTCATTTCTCTACAGTGAATAAATCTAATGCTTAAAGTATATTGTCAGAAACTTTTGGTGAATCACATTGCAATATCGTTAACAATGATATAGGTAATTTTAGATTTTAGATCATTTATAGACTATATAAAGTTTAAATGGTATAGGTAAATTTACATAATATTTTTAATTAAGGATGTATTCTTATTATTTCCATTATCATTTATCTAATTTTTTATTTTGCAAATCTAATTAAAGATATTTGATTTCTTTGAATCATTTCAAGGCTCAAAGTATATTGTTAAAAACTGTTAACGAATCAAATTTCAATATCGTTGGTAATGATATAGGTAATTTTAAATAATATATAAAACTATAGATAGTTTAAATTGTATAGATAAATTTAGATAATATTTTGAATTTAAGATGTGTTCTTATTGTTTCCATTATGGTTTATCTAATTACAAGATTATCTTTAATATTATGCATTTCAATTTTTATTTGTTTAGAAGAGTCAAATCTATGTCATTGGGCTTCAACGTGTGAGGATTACCTTAATGAAAGCTTTCTTAAAGGAGAGAAGAGGTTGAGAATTTTTTTTCATTCTTCAAGTGAATCTCAAGGTTGGCTTTTTTTGTTGTATATATTTATTTGATATTTAAATCATTAATATTGATTTGTTTTTATTTATTGTTTAGTGTATGTGGATATTGGAGATATGTCATTGTGTTATAAGTATTGATTTGGTTTGAAGGGCGTTCCATCAAGTCTGAACAAGCTTCCCATGCAGAATTTTCTTTGTTTGTTTAATGGTACTGATGGCGGGAATTCTCATTTGTGAAAAATATTAGAAATTACAACTCTATGTTTGCCTTTACATCAATAGGTGAAAAATTGAAATAGTAGGTAATGATGGTGGGTCCTTCACAACTTGTTATAAGTGGTCAAAATTATCACAAAATTGAAAATCTTTTGCCTCATATAGGAGAAGGTCCAAAATTTGCTCAACTATATATATATATATATGATACTGAAAATGAGATTCAAAATAGAATCAATTGTTCAAGGTTGGTATATTTCTTTTTGAGTTGCTAAAATATTCATTTATGCACTATTTATTTTTTAATAAATTATTTTTTTTACTTTAATTAATTGTATAAGTGTATAATATATTCAGTGTTTGATGCAACTTTAGTGAAAAATTTATTAGAAAATGGTTGATGAAAAAGTATTTTAGCTAAATCATTTAGGCAGATTCGCAATTGTCTGAATAGTGGATCTACAGAAATTTATCATTAAGATTATTTAGGAATTGTTTGAATAATGCACATACATATAATCTACCTTTTGTTGATGAAGTAGATGCATTGATTATTGGGGGTTTTGACACACCAAACCAAGAGCGTGATATAATTGTTGTCATTTTGATGAGCTTTAAAGAATATATGAAACACACTACATTTATCCCTTTACAACATCCTTTGTTGTTCCTATATGGTGAAGATGACTATCAAGAAAATATTCCTTTTCATTTTGGATGCAATGGTATTAGGATTGACAAAAGAAGACGTATTTCCTTCCTAGAGTTTATATCATTTAGGATCCACGATAGAGCAAATAAAAAAGGATATATCTTGAGTAGTCCTAGATTATTTCAACAATTTGTTGTTGATTCATACTCAATGATTTAATCTCAAAGGTTGTCTTTTGTAAGATAGAATAAAACATTTGAACATAATTTTTTATTAGTATTCAAGAAGTTGTTAATCGTAGGAATATTGAACATGTTTCGATTTGTTCTAGGGTTACTCTACCATCATCTTTTGTTGGTGGATATTGCTACATGTTTAACAATTTTCAATATGCAATGACTACATGTAGATGTTTTGGATATTCAAATCTACTTTTGATTGTTACATGCAATCCAAAATGACCTAAGATTGAAAGGTATGTTAATAAAAAGTTATTGCATGTTTACGATCGACCGTAAGTTTTGTGCATATTGTTTAATATAAAGTTACAACAACTAATGTCAAATTTTAAAAGGGGAGAATTCTTTGGAAAGTATATTGCAAGTATAATTAAAGCCTATTAATTTTTTCTTCAAAAAACAACACTTTTTATGACAATTTTTTCTAATGTAAGAATGTAAATTGTTGAGTTTTAGAAAAGAGGTTTACCCCATGTACATATTTTGCTTCGATTATTCAAGATAAAATTGCGTATTGATAAGATTAACTCAGTTGTATATACTAAATTTCTATATCAAAATAAATATCCTAAACTTTTTTATGCAGTTTCTACATACATGGTGCATGGACCTTGTAACTTAAATAGAATGAACTCACCGTGTATGAAAGATCGTAAATGCTCAAAGTTCTTTCCCAAAAAATATGTGAACAATACTCTAATTGATGGGGATGGTTTTTCTATGTATAAAACAAGGGATACTAGAATGTATATTTTTATGTAAAGGAATTAAATTGGATAATAGATGTATTGTTCTGTATAATCCACTTCTATTGATGAAATATCAAGTTCATATAAATATTGAGTGTTGCAACAAAAGCAACCCAATCAAATATTTGTTCAAGTATATAAATAAAGGTGTTGATAGAGTTACATTATTAGTTACAAGTAATGAGAATATTGAGAATACAAATGAATAAATTGATGAAATTAGGTAATACTATGATTGTAGATATTTATCATCCTGTGAATATCCTTGACTCAAACTTTCATTTGGTATTCATATTAGATTACCTTCAGTTTAAAGGTTGAATTTCCATTTACCAAAATAAGAAGTTTTGTTTAGAGATAGTGAAAGAATTGATAATGTTCTTGCACAATTTGGTGAAAAAAGAGCAATTTCCTTGTATGGATGAATATCAATGTTAAATATCCTAAAGGATGAAATTTGACATTTACTCAATTCCCTAAATCTTTTACTTATAATTATGACTTGTAAGAGTGACTTCCTAGAAAAAGTGGTTTCTCTATTAGTCGTTTGGCATATTTTCCAACTAAAGTTGGTGAATTATATTACATTTGTTGAATATGCAAATAGGTTACACTTCATATGATGATTTAAGGATGGTTAATGTTATAACCTATAACAATTTTTGTGATGCTTGCAATGCATTAGGGTTATTTAGAAACATAGGAGTTATTAGTGATGGTTTTATATGATCGAAAAAAAGAACTTAATTCTCTAGGTACTTGTATTTAATGATTTTGTTTAATTTTTGTGATTTATATTTACTAATAGTTAACATTAAATTAAATATAAATTATTGTAGTAATGGTATTTTTTCATGCAAATTTGATCATTGAATATCATTTTAAAACAACTTTTTTGATAGTGATTGAAAAGTTGTTGTTCTTAAATGGAAAGTTGTTGAAAGATTTTGAATCAATGTCATTTCCAAATGAAGCTAACATAAATGGATATGGGAATGCATTGTTATTTAATGAGTTGAACTTTGATGCAAATGAGATGCGTATGTTATTTAAGCAACATATTGTCATGTTGAATGAAGATTAAAAGAATGTATATAATCAAAGTTATGAAGCATGTTGTATAGGAGATGGTGGATTCTTTTTTGTTTATGAATATGGAGGTATTGGTAAGACTTTTTTTTTTTATGGAAAACATTATCATATTAATTAAGGGTTGAAAGGAAAATTGTGTTGAATGTTACATCAAGTGGTATTACTTCTCTTTTACTTCCTAGTGGTAAAATTGTACATTCTCATTTTGCAATTTCCTTAATATTAAATGAGGATTCATGTTAAGCTATTAGACAAAGAAATTTAAAAGCTGAGCTTTTATAGTGTTGTTCATTAATTATTGGGATGAAACACCAATGGTTAATAGGTGGGGATTTTAAGCTTTAAATAGAACAATGAAAGATATTATGTGTTTTAAAGTTAAATAAAATTCTTCAAAACCATTTGGTGGTAAAGTTGTTGTTCTTAGTAGTGATATTAGACAAATATTGTTAGTTATTCCCAATGCAAGTAGAGCTAAGATTATCATGGCAACAATTAATTCTTTCAGGTTGTGGAAACATAGCAAAGTTTTGGAGTTAACTAAAAATTTGCAACTAAAGAATGGATCAAATACAGTTGATGAAAGAGAAAAAAAGGATTTTGCTTATTGAATTTTGGATGTTGGTGATGGTAGATTAGGTTATTATAATGATGATGAAGTTAATGTTGAAATGCCTTTAAGTCTATTGATAGAAGACAATGGACATCCTATCCAAGACATAATATCGACCACTTATCCTAATTTGTTGGATTAATTTGACAATATTGAATACTTTAAAGATAGAGCAATTATGGCTCCTACCTTATATGTGGACAATATTGTTAATGAATATGTAATGTCATTATTTCTTAGTGAAGATAAAGTTTATATAAGCTCTAATTCTATATTGAAAGTTGTTGAAGGCATTGGTGTATAGACTGAGTAGTTAACAACAAAATTTCTTAATGATATAAAATGATTTAGACTTCCTAACCACTGTTTAATATTGAAAAAAGGTGTTCCTATAATGTTTATGAGAAATTTAGATATATTTATTAGTTTATGCAATGGAACACAATTGATAGTAGAAGATTTGGGGTTTATTATTATTGGAGCTATCAATGTTACTAGACGTAATATAGGTTGTAAGGTGAATATTCCAAGGATGAATTTGATACCATTTGATTGCATAACTCTGTTGAAGTTTTAAAGATGTCAATTTTCTCTCATTGTTTATTTTATGTGACAATAACCAAAAGTCACAGGCAAAGTTGTAATAGATTATGTCATTTTAAATATTTAATATTATATAATATCTATAAAGATAACATACCTTGATGCAATTTTTAAATTTAATTCTCGTTTATTTTATTTTTTCTAAAATACCATTTTTTTAAAAGTACTATTCGGAATATTAAAATTTCTCAAAGTGTCTCCCTCTCATGTGAGGTATAAGACTTGGATGAGAAATATGGTGGAACCAACAATTGTATCTATTTATGCATCGTCCTGTATCATTCACCCATTGTCTTCTAATGGCATTATCAAGAATGTTATCATGGTAATGAATGAATTGTTTATCACATTCCTTGATGACAGACACTCAACCAATAAGGACGCACAATGAGAGAGAAATCTCATGTACATGCCTAAATTATTATAGTAACCTTTTTAGTAGATTGATGCACAACAAAGGGTACGATATGATAAAATTTGAGAATAATGAGATCTCCTAAATAAATCTCTCTTCTTTATGGGCTACATAAATCATTTAGATGAATTCTTTTGTTTGTAACACATCTAGTGCAACTTGTGTGGTGAACATGTCGTTAAAGTCTCTAACAACCTTCAAATCTACAATCATAGGATGATTGCTTAATATATAAGCCACTTGGTGAGAGCAATAGACAAAAAATGCTTAAAGATCCATGCTTATAAAACTATTATCATAATTAATTGTTGTAATATGATAAAACACCAAAGTGAAGGAAATAAAATAAAAGAAAAAACAACTTTAATATCTATAAAAGAATTATATATCCTCCAAATTACCATGTATGATGCATACTAACTTAATTATGCAAATTGTAAAAGGTATGTCAAGGTAAAAGAACCCATGCATACTTGTCGCATTTGTCAAGGTTGTGGAAAAACTCCAAGAATGTCACAACCATAAATATGACACTCTTGTTAGCAAAGATGGTGCAACCAACTAAATTCAGTAGAAAAGCTTCAAAAACAAAGTTGTTGTAACATCCCAATTTTTGCGTCCTAGAAATTCATTGATGTTTGATACATTTTAATAATTTAATTATTTTGATAATTTGATCAATATAATAATAATTTATTAAAATGATATTTTTGCTTGGTATGGTAAAATTTGACACGTAAGAAATCACAATTAATTTCTTTATTTTTTTCTTGTGATGGTTTGTTATGATTTTCTTTTCTATTGTGTGATTTGATTAGTTGAATTGATATTTCATATGTTTTGATATTTATGTGCTTTGATTTAATTATTTAAGTTTATATTTTATATGCTTTGATATTTTAAGTGATTGAACTTCTTAACTAAAATAATTTAATTAGTTAATTATAATTTATTTATTAATGTGTCTATATGTTAATGATGAGTTATGATTATTAGGTTATGATAAGATGAGATGGTTAGAATTGGGTTTGGAAAGTAAACATAAAAATATGCTAGAAGAGAGGTGTGTACAACAAAATAAGGGCTGCAATCAGAAAAAGTTTGATACCAATCTAAGCCTTATTAGCATTTGAGGGGGTGTAAATAGAAATAATTTGGGTTGTCTCCTCGTTTTTTTCAACCCAAACTATTTTATGATAAGTTTTTGTCCCAAATTGGACCTTTTTATTTTTTTTCTCAAAACACTTACTGAAGACTACCTATATTAAGCAATTAATAAAAATAAAATTTTAATATCATAAGAAAGAGATAGAAATCTGACTAAAAAGATCTACATGCATACTTATTTACTTGTACACTCAAAGACATCTTATATAGATAGATAGATAGACAGATAAACAAATAAAAGCATAAAAGTGAAAGTAATGAGGAATTTCATAAGATGTTTAAATGTGGGTAAATTGAGAATGTTATTCATAATAGGATAAAGTAATTGGCTTAAACTTTGTGATATTGTAAGTGATGAACTATTTTATATTTTTAATTGGTGAAGATCCACAAAATAAGAGTAATCTTTTTTTATGGGTCATACAAGGATAAAGAAAATGAAGATGTTAAAGACAAAATGAGACGTAATAAAGTATGATTGTCCTTTGGGGTGATGTTTGATGCTTCAAAATATGTCGTTGATGATAAGACCATATTTTTTTATTAACGTCAAATTTTAAGCCACTTAGATAATCGAAGAAGTTATAACCTCTTTTGTATACTAACAAGTATACATATGTATAAATGGTCGTTATTGTATATCAGAAACATAAAAGGTCACACGAAGTTATAATTAATAAAACTAAATAAGAGTTTTAAGTTGAGGATATAGTCATTAGAGTCTTTAGAGATGACAAGATAATTCAGTACTTGATGGATTTGTGATAAGTGTCAATTTTTCATATATTTATTTGGGTCTTTTGGGCTTTATTATTGTGGAAATTAGCAACTATTCTC
>JAMLFT010010663.1:0-11661 GCA_026544285.1 Pachyrhizus erosus
TCTTATTTTATTTAAAATAATAATAATAAAATCTTATCTTATATAAAATAAATTTTTAAAAAAACTAATAAATATTTAAAAATAAAAATAATAAATATAAAAAGATAAAAATTATAAATTAGAATTTTAAAAAATATTATTTAAAATAACATCTCAAAAAACGTTAAAAAACTATTAAAAAAAACTTGCTTATTAAACAGTTAAACAAAATTTTCAATTAATAAAAAAATAAAAATAACAGTTAAAATATCTTATCAAATATAATTTAAATAACTTCTTCATAAACAATTAATGTAATTAATACTTAAAATCAATTATCTTTAAGTACATAAGAGAATTACAACAATCATTTTTGAAGAGTTTGCTTAACTTTATTTTTATTTAGTGTAAGTTAGACAATTCATAATTAAAATTGATTTGAAGTTATGTAATTTATATTTTGATTTTTTTTATTATAAAAAATAAGTTAAACTTGTTGATTCGATAAAAAGAATATCTAAAATTAATTTAATTCAAATTAATTATAAATTTAGAATTAATTTTTTAACATAAAATTAAACATGGTCTATCTAAAATCACGTTGTATGATATTTCAATATAATTCTGGAGAATCTAATAAAAAACCAAACAGGAAGCCCAACGGGTGTAGTGTAAAAACATATACGATGTATATTATTTAAGCATGAAAAAAAATTATTGTATGCAATGTTATATATTATTAGTATCCTTTTATTTATTTATTATTATTTCATGCACGTATTTACTTAAAGAGAAAATTTTATCGTCACAGTGATCATACTCAATTGGAGAAAGATTATTTGTTGGAAAAAATACATGTGAATTACAACAACAAAATACACATTTAAAAAATATACTTCAAACTCAAAGAGAGCAACTAAGTTCCATTTTATAGTAAACAAAACAGTTTCCAAATATAATGCGAGGTAAATATTCTTGAAGTTGAAAATGCTAGTGTGCCTTTTGGAATTAAGAATTTATTGATGTATTTCTTTTATTTGAAAGAAAATCATTTTGTTACTACTCTGTATGTAGTATGTACTCACAAAAAATTGAAATATGAAGGAAAATGTTAGTGGACAAGAAGTTGGGTCAAAATGTTAGAAAAAACAAGGACAATTATTTCAGAATGAAACATTGTTCAGGTGTGCGGTGGTTTTAAAATTTTCTATTTGACTTTTAAGTTGTAGGCAGTAGATACAGCGTAGTTAGAATGTTAAAGGAAGGAAACAAGGATGCCATAAAATTAGAAGGAGCGTCAACGTCAAGGGTTGTTGCAGCAAAAGCTATTGCATTGTTGAAGCTGGAATAGCACTCATGGGAAATATGGGACTTACTCCTTAAGCCATTAGTGTTTTGGGGGGAATTTAGACATCAAGTAAGGAATGTTGCTAGTGCTATCAAGGTCTATCCTATTCTCTTTATCAATATATCTAGTTAATTGGCATTTGCAGAATTTTAGTGTCATCCTAATTTGAATAAGTCTATGAAGGTTGTGGATATGGTATTGCCTTTTCAGGAAGCTGGGTACTTTTCTGCTATAGTATTTGTGCCTGCACCTGTGCCTGCTGCTGCTACAGCAGCCCTTCAGATTCCTACAATTGGAATTGGGGCTGGACCATTTTGCAGTGGACAGGTAAGTTGGTCATGCTGCCCTTTACCTAATATTATATGATTGAGAACTTTAGTAAGAGTGGTGTGGCCTAGACTAGCACCACTATTTTTGTGTAGTTAAAGAACACGTGACTATTAGTACTACATTTTGAGGCATTTATTCCTCATCAAGTTGCAACCAGGGAATTGTGTTTCATGGTAAATTGTTGTCTTAATTAGAGGATGTTTTCATTTTCGTGTATCTAGATATATACTATTATTGAGTTGGAGATGTTTAGATTGTCTTAATTACATGTAGACTGTGTGGACTTTCACGTTTCACCAACCCTCAGTTGATTTGAGAATATTAAAGGAAGTATTATTCATTAGTGAAATTTTACACCTTTTGGGGATGAGAGCAAGGGAATCTTTTCTGTGTTTGTGGGAGTTGATGATTTCGTTAGCATATGGTGTGGTTTTATTGAAGGATGGATTTTCATAACAGTTACATGATTTTCATCCCTGTCTAGAATTGCAGAACACTTGGATGAATTGCCCCTACTTGTAATTTGCAATGATAGATCTTCAACTCATTTTTCTTTTCTTTTTTTACCTTGTTATTTAAATAGAGAATGTTTGTACCCGTCACAGTTATTCTTGTAGGAGAAATAATTTAATAATCGCTTTTCTCTTGTTTCACTTGAAGAAGTTATTTCATTTATATTAATAACTAATCTAATCTAGGCATATTTCGTGAACAAATTTCGCTGTTTTGTACAAGTATGAATTATTTGCACCTCACTAATATTTTGACATACGCTTATTAGTCATAATCTCTGTCCTTTTGCTTATGAATGATTCTTGGAGAAGTCATAATTGATTTCTAATTTATTGTTCATGGCTTCATGCAGGTGCTAGTTTTCCATGATCTGCTTGGTATGCTGCAACACCCTCATGCTGAAGTATTTCTTGAAAATGTTACTTAGTTTTTTTTTTTCTGTCCTGTGCAATTAGATTCTTTGCCAAATTCAAGACGATCCATCTCATGCAGGTTACTCCAAATTTTGTAAGCAGTATGCCTGTGTTGGAAATGTTATCAATAAAGTCTTATTAGAGTATAAAGAAGTTGTGATGAATGGTTCATTTCCTGTCTCTCTCGATAGCCCATACAAAATCTGTGAAGCAGAAGCTAATGGTTTTATTAACGAATTGCAACACTTAGGTTTGGACAAGGCAGCATGTGCAGCATTTGAGGCAGTTCAATATATGCATACTTCCAAATCAATTGGTGAAGGAAACTCAACAAAACAATAACTTAGTTCCTAAAAATTTTGAGGACAATCACATTAGTCCTGAAAGATGAAAATCATTATTTTCATCCTTGAAAGATGAAATTGTTGATCATTTTAATCCTTTTGAGGGACTAAATTAATGTTAAAAAGGGACTAAATTGCTTGATTTTTTCATCTTTCAGGGACAAAAATGATGAGTTTTATCTTACAAAGAATAATATGACGGATCTCAAACCTTTCAAAGATCAAAATGGTGTTTTGCTTCCAACAAAGTGAATAATTTAATAAAGCAACAGGTGTCGCTAACAGGCGACAATGTTTCTATATACAAAGTGAATAATCTGTATTGTGTTGCTGTACTCTAATTCTGGCTTATCCAATGCTTCTATCAATAAAAGTATAAAGCCGTGCTACCAAACTTGTGTCTTTTCAACTCCTCAATCTCTTCAAATCCTGCAAATCATATTTGTTAAGAGAGTGACCTGTTTCTTTCAAGGTGAATAATTCCAGGGAAGGACATTGCATTGCCATTAGTGAAAAAGTTTGCTAGGTCCCATTAGAGAGAGAGAGAAAACAGAACCATACCAGAAAACGTGTGTCATAATTACATTAGAGACTTAATAATTATACAATGAACATAATAAATATAACCATACAATACAATATTAACTTGATATATTGAACCTAGACACATGTATCCAACTCAGACATAATGAACGTTTCAGACCAAGGTCAACTACATGTAGGTTGAGATTATAATTTTGCAATGTGTTGTGTTCATTTAAAAGCTTATCTTAATGTGCTCTTAAATGCGCTTGAATAAGGTCAACTTTTGAGGCCTTGATTCATTACCACCGATGCTTGTGGAAGGTGAATTGGTGACACAGTTCGGTAAAGTTGAATCTGCCCACCACAAGATCCTTCCTAAAGTTTGTAAAGTTCTCAAGGTATGACAAGTGACAACATTGTGAGGTTGAAGCAGTAAATGTCCCTAATTGAGTAATAATCTTAAATAATCTACTAAGAAACCTTACCCTTATGATTTAGTTTCTTTTATTGATAAAAAGGGTCTATTTCTTTCTTTTTTTAATGGCAATATATAAAGTTTATTATTTGAACTGAGGATTCTTCCAGCATCCTTCAAATTTGGCTTTTAAACGAATTGTATGTAGTTTATCAGTTATATTGTTAAGCTGTGTCCTACAAAAATCATAAATTTCCGGCAAGTAAAAGGCATGATGATGATGATGTTCTCGGTAAATTCCTTGCCCCATTACCGACAGAACTCCCAACACTTCATATACAACTTTGGATTTCAATATTTTAAAAACCGTTTAAAAGTAATTCCCACCAAGCTTTTCAAATGGAGTGTTGGATTGAGTAGAACTTCCATATTGATTTCTGAAAAAGGGAACCAAGTTGTTCTGTTTCATGTGCTTAAAAAAAGAATTTATGCTATCTAATTTTTTTTTTCCAACTACATTAATACTTGAAGGATAAGTATTGTTGGTCACGGCATAGTATTATTGGGCGTACTACTGTCCAACTTGGACACTTGGTTTACAATTTGTAAAATGCTTGGCGAACAATCAACTTATTAACATTTTCACCCTCACACGGCTTCTAAAAACATTCTTGCTTTAATTGCATATATGCATACATCATCAAATTCGACTAAGTCTTTTCACTTTCCTTCCAATTGTATGAAATGAATCTTTTTCTATGATTAATAATGGCAAATTGAAAATCCTTTAAAATACAAATCATCTGGTTTATCCTTACCAACAATGATAATATTAATCTATGAAGTACGAATACTTCTATTATTTGAAATGTCATGGTGTTGAACAGGATTTCGACCTTGACATCTATCTCATACTTGTTTGATACGTCTTAATAGGTGTTGAATTAAAAAAGTTTTATTATTTGGCTATTTGAATTGGCATCTCCATACAGATAAACACACGTTAATATCATTAAAAAAAATTTAACTTTAAGAAAAATAAGCTTAAAATATAATATAATGTAAGAAAATGCCTCTAACTTTTGAGTGTATGAGTTTTGTTATTATAGAAAAAAAAATGTAAAATATAACAAGCTAGTTTGACGGGTTGAATACATTTTTTAAAAGAAAATATGATTTTATCTTGTTTTAATTTTTTTTTAAAGAGGTGCTGTAAGAATATTAAAGAGATGAAGTGTTCATCATAAATAATATTTCTTAATGTTCTTATATGAAGTTCATTATTATAAAAAAAAGTAAATATATAAAATATAATATTAACTATAAATGTAGATTTATTATTATATTACTTATAATATTATACATATATATATATACACACGCTGATGCATGTAAAGTTTGTTGATATCCTCACTATAAAATAATAAAAATAATAATAATAATTTACATATAATTTTTAAAAATTAATCATTAAAATTTTAATGATACTAATATAAATAAAAAAACATTATCAGTGACGAAAAGTTTGTCACTATTGTATTAATTTTTTGTAGTGCTAATATTTTAGACATAAACCATATAAAGTATCACATCTTATCTTGAGTCTTAGTGTGAATCCATAATTCTTCATAAGGTAATAATACCTAAGTCTCATTATTTATTTATTTTCATTTTCCAGCTGAGGCAAGTTTGGTAAATTGACCTATTCCACTAGGCATAAGATGCATTGTTATTGGGAGCCAAGCAAATGGCACAAAGCTAAATGGTGAGCCTAACATGTTAACTTCACAAGCTAACGTGGCTCTCACTTGGGGAAGGTATGGAGCTGACGTGAAATACTTTGCTTCTCATTGAATAAAACAGAGAGGAGCCAGATACCATATAAATCAAAACGCATATGCTTGATGGAATCTAATTCCTTGATTACCTTAACCCCTCGTGTCCCCAAAAAAGGTTCACTACTATTGGTGGTCATGCACAGTACTACTAGAATATATACCCAACAAGCAACAACCATGAACCCGTATGTCACAGTCACACAATAATAATCATTACCAAGAAGAAAAACTAAAAGTCAACCCAAAAGTGCTTTGCCAATTTACAAACCATTGTTAGTAAAGATTCCTTCAAAATGTTCCATTTCCTCTACAAACAAAAAAAGGTCCCTATTGTCATCAGTGAAAAGTGTGAAACAATTTTCACTTGTTGTGATGATTTCCCAAGGAATTATCTACAACCACCAACAGTAGCAGCACCACTAGCCACCCAAGAAGGGATTGCAATAGCTGAAAAGGGGTCAGTGAAGTAGTCTCCAGTGACAACAGAAGGAGAAGTGAGTTGACTCAGTTCATCCAGACTTTCAAAGAAATCATCTGTTAGCACCATATCAGACAAACCAAATTCATCTTCTTCCTCGTCATCCATCACATCCTCTTTCTCTTCTCTGCTCTCAGACTTTTCCCTTTGTGGTGTTGGAACCTCTTCCTCTGCCACTGAGGTGACAGGGGAAGTAGGTTTTATGAGGCTCTTGCTCTTGTCAGAGTCTTCTTCAGTGGTGGCAGTCTGGGGTGCCAATGGTTTCTGGCGTGTGGAGCCAGCAAGAGAGTTTCTATGAGTAGGAGCAGGGTGGTTGTGCTCAGCAGTGTAAGTCACTATAAACATTGTTGGGTCGGATCTGTTCCTCTCAACCTGTTTCCTTGCCAAACACCCCTTTGAGCTGCTACATCTATAGTACCCCCTACAATAACAAATCAACCTCAATTAGACCTTAAAGTACACAACTTTAGAAATTTTTGATTACTTATAGCATAAAGTGGGATAAATCAATTCCAAAATTCCCCATTGAGATCTCACACACCTTTATAATCCGTGCACGTATTTTCACACAATCTCAAATCAAGGGTCATCAAATTAGAAGAGCCAAATCATGATTTTTCAACACTTAATTGGAAAATTGCATGTGAAAATCTTGTAGACTCACCTTGGATATGGAGACCCCTTTATGGGTTTCTGGCCATATTTCCTCCATGCCCAAATGTCTGAGGAGAGATTCTCAACTGGCACTTGACAAACTTTCTTAAGCTGATTCTTTCTGAAGAAGACCAAAAAACAAGCATAAGCACATGACTCAAATACACACGCACAAGGTTTTAAAAATTGGTCCGCAACCACAACTACAGCCTCATCCGTCACATTTGTCTACAACTTTTCACAAAATCAAAGATCCTAACAAAATTGTACCGCTACCACGGTTTAAAACCTTAACCCACAAAAAATCATCAACCAAAGACATGATTTTTACAACTTGGGTAAGTTCAACATCAATTTTATCCTCCTGGGTATAAAAACCAAGCAAGCACAAACTTTTGTACCTTCTTTTAGATCGTGGGGTGGTGGCAGCATGTGGCTGCTTACTCCGCTGTTGCTGATGTTGTTTCTCTTGCGTTGAAACCGATTTGGGTAGCGCAGAGGAATAGGAAGAGAATGAGGACAAGGGTGAAGAGGCTTGCAACGAGAGAGGCTGAGATTTGGAGAAGAAAGGCTTGCAAAGCTCATGCAACTCCTCAATGGAGCTCCTTGCCTCAAAGGGGTACGCAGAAAGCGACAAAACTTGGCTTCCATGTTCACCCTTGAAGATGGAGAAGCCAGAAGAAGAAGAAGAAGAAGAAGCTTCAGGGTGGAAGTAACAAGAGGCAAAACCAGAGGAAGAAGAAGAAGAAGACACTGAGGATGATGTAACGGTGGAGCAGCCTCTAACCACCGCATGTAGATCCCAATCTTCCGCCATAGAGACAAACTCTGCAGTGTGTGCTTTGTTGAGAGAGAAAGAGAAAAAGACAAAAGAAGGCGCTGACTTTTCGCTACAGAGAGAGAGATGATAAGGTGCAATGAGTGGGGAAGGACTTGTATTTATAGAAAGAAAAAGAAGGCGTTTTGCACAAAGTCTATTGAGAGAGAGAGAGAAAGAGAGAGAGGGAAAAAAACTCAAAAAGTGGCTTTAATTTTTTTCAAAGGAGAGAGAGAGTGAGTGTGTGTGGTTGGGATTTTGGCATCTCTATGCTTATCTTTTACTTTGTTGTATTTTATTTTATTTTAATTTAGTTTTTCCTGTTTGTTCCACTCGGCATTGGAAGACAATGCTTGGTGTGATTCGGGGTTGACTTTGGAAAATGTCAAAGGGGGGGTGACACTAGGCTCTGGATTTTATGGCGGGGGTAGATAAAGTCCACACGCACTTTATGAGGGGCTTAGGATTTCTTTCTAAGTTTTGCCGACAAGATATAAAATATAATAATGATTCAAATAGTTGGATCATTTATGGACGTTGAGGCAACCATTATCCTAGATTTAGTGGTGGAAATTTTAAATAAGATTATAAGTTTTAATTTTAGTGGGACTATTAATTATAAATATTGAGGGAGTTTGAAATTATTTGATCATTTTTATTTTTAAAATTTAAAAGAAGGATAACAAAAAGTAAGTAAAAGTAAAATAGAAGTAATAAAAAAGCAAGGAGGTGGTGAGGTTTGAAAAATTGCAAAAAAGAAAAAAGAAAAAAAAGACGTGAATAGTTTGGTCGTGACACATAGTTGTTTTGAATTTCAATAGAAAGATGTGATCAATTTTATTTTGAAGGGCCGCACACCGAAAGATATAGGCTAAAGAGTAAATAAAAGGATAACGTAAGCGGAAAAGAAATCGTCATTCTCTACAATTGAGATATTTCTACGTTCATGTATTTAGCTAATTGCAACTGTTAAATGCAGATCAAATTATTTTGATCATCTAACTTCAAATATGTAATCAAAATGTAAGCCACAGATATTCAATTATTCATTGAAGGATTTCCATTCATGAATGCAGGAACCACTTTCCAGAAGAAAAAAAAAAACAGAGAGAGAGAACAGTGAAGCCTTTTAACAACTTCCTACCTATTAAGAAAAAAGTGTTAAAATTAGTTAATAGTCTTGACTTTATAAAAAATAATTTACACTTTTTAAAATTATCATTATTTTAAATTGTACTAAATTTATCATTTTTTTCATCTTAATTATCTTTAATATTTCTTTAATTTCTCTCTTTCCATTAATTATTTTTTAGCATTCTATTTAAATAATAATTTACCTTCTCTACAAAAAATTTCTCTCTTAGTATATGTTCTTGAGAAATATATTGATAAATTTAATACTACTTAAAAAATAACATAAATTATTTAAAAAATTAATATATTAAATAAGTTTGTTATTTAACATGAAATAATTAAAGGAGTGTTGTATACATGATCAAAAGTTTTATCCTTTAATAAAAAAAATACATGATCAAAAGTTGTATTAATATCCTCATTATTATTAAAAATATTTTTAATATTTAATATAACATTAACTATTATTTCTCTCATAAGTGTGTATTATATTTAAAGAGATATGATACATATAATAAATAATGTGATATGTATTTAAAAAGAGTATGAACAATATAGTAAATGCATTTTTTAATAAATATTATTGTATAAATAATATTTCTTATTTAAAAATTAGTGAGAGATAATTAAAAGCATAATTGAAAAGATAATAAATGATATTATGTTGAATTTACATATGTATAGATAAATAAAAATTATATTTTTTAAAAGTAGACTAATAAAAAAATTATCACTAATCAATAGATCAATTGAAATAGAGTTGTTTTAACCTAATTAGTAGTGCTTTAAAATTTGAATTTTGAACATGTAACTGTAATAAATATATAGAGAAAAAATTTATTATTCATAATGAAACATATTATAAGAGATTGAATAGTGAGTTTGTACACTATAATTATTATTATTATTTTTGTAAAATCATGTTTTCATCAAGATCAAACTATTGTCTACTGAAAAATTAGAAAGGAAAATTATACTAATTTACTCAATCTAAGTTATGTCCAATTGTCTTTTAATTCGAAGCATTTCACTAACTATACTAATTAAAAACAAGTATTATTTATCTCACTTGTAACTTACAACAAACAATAACTTCTAACCAAGATTGCTAATTTAAATATTTTTTGTCACTAAATCTCTATAAACTTTCACAAACAACTCATTTTAAAAGATTACAAGATAATAAACTCACAAAGTAAAGATATAACAATTTAGTACATAACAAAGTCTCTTTGCAAAGTAAAGAATATAACTATTTTGATCTTGTAAAAACTATCAACCAACAAAGGTTTAGAAGAAAGAGAAAGATGTTCAAGAAGATATTCATAACATGTAACGTCTTTCTTTTTCTTAAAAACTTATTTATATAGATTTTTTGAGAAAGTATCTATTGTAACTAAACAAATTTTTGTTTCTTTTTACATTAAGTCTTCATTTAATATATAGAGTTATCTTTTATATTTTTTTTCTATTCATGTTTTTTTTAAGTTGAAGAGAGATTAAGGTTATTATTTCTTCACCAAAATGTGTTGTGCTTCTTTTAATATGCAAACTTGTTTTTTTTTTGTATTTTTCTTTTTTTTTTTGGACTTTCTCTCTTTGTATTTGTCTTATTAAGGTTGATTATTTTTTATGAAAGATTGTATTATTCAAAATATCTTGCTTTTATTAAATAATAAAGATATTTAAATATTAAAATATTTTTAAAGTAAAGAGAACATCAACTAATACGAGGATAGAACTTCAAAGAGATAAATCTGAACAAAATGAAAAGTATAGAAGGAAAAACATAAGAACAGGTTTTCTTTAGACAAAAATAATCTAAAATGGATTGGAAAAAGGAATAGATGGAGTTACTTGGAGAAGAAGATGAACGATTATGGAGATTACCAACTGCACCACGAGCTTGTTGTTGAAGAAGGACCACAACAACTCTAGCACGAGGAGAAAACAGTTACACCACAAGGAGAACTTGCTTGGAGCATCAAGAAGATGCATATGCACAACAACAAAATGAATTACCAAATGCAAAAAAGAAAGAGTCATGGGGTGCACAAACCGATTGTGAGGAGCACGAGCTCAATAAGAGTTCCATTGGAATAAAATTATTTTTATTGTTCATTTCATCTTTTTTTTCATCTCTCTATTGCATGGAAATGCTTTTAGGTGACCCCTATGCTAAATTTGAAACTTCTAATTTTTATCTTTTATTTTTTTTTCATTTTCTTATTCTTTTATTCTTACCCAATTCATCTATACGAACACAATGTGATACTTATATTCTCACCTGTTAGTTTCTTATATACTCTTGTCCTCAGATTCATTATTTATGTTTTAGTTAATTTGAATATAGCTAGCCTCTCATTATATGCGTGTTTTGATAAATTAATAAAATATGAACATTATTAATGAAAAATTATCATTATATTAAATTATAAACGTTATTGTTATTTATTCTTATAAGCTTTTATTACAACTACTAGTAGATGCGACATCGTGAGAATTTTTTCCATAATTAATCGATATTATTTTATTTTTTCTCCAACTGACCCCATTCTCCATTTAATTTCGTAAATAACCATTTTTCTTATTCATGCTGTGAATTCGGGTTGTGAGGTCCTGAATTCATACAATCAAATTTTTTTTAAAAAAAAAAAAACGGGATGGGAATTCGGGCTGTTCAAATCCGAATTCTGAACCTGATTTTTTTCGTCATTCTGTACCTTATTTTTATTTTCTTTGTAAAATTATGCTATATTTTTTAATAATTTTAAATAATTTAATAAAATTAATATATTTATTAAAAATAGTAATATATAATTATTTTAATTTTTAATATTTTAAAAATATATTTAAAAATTGATTATATTTAT
>JAMLFT010010664.1:0-11660 GCA_026544285.1 Pachyrhizus erosus
AAATTAAAAAAAATTGTTAATATTATTTAATATTGTTACTTAATAATAAAAATAAAAATTAAATAAAAATAATTAAAAATTAAAATAAAAATAATTTATTTGTTAAAGATCACATTTATATTTAAATGTAAAAAATAAAATAAATTTAATTCAATTCATTTAAAGTCATTTATGCTTTTCATTTTTTTTCCTGGTTGGACCAAACCTTTGGTCCTTTCTTCCTCACTTAGGTTTTTCATTCAATCATTGTGGCACACCACATAGTTACATTGAGCGAATCCTAACACGAACAGGAACATATACATAATCCCCTAAATCTGTGCATTCCAAAATTTCCAACGATCATATATAAAATATAAATGGGGTAATGGTGTAGATTAAAGTGCTCTATTTGGCATTCCATTTTCTCAAATCATATAGCAACCATCATGAGCAAGACACATGTAGTTGCATTCAACTATATATTCATCTATAACCAGTAAGATCGGTTTAATGATAAAAGTTTAAAATAATATACATGAAATTATAAAATTAAACTTCAATGCAATTATTGCTAATAAAAAAAAAACCTATGTATTCATGTAAACAGAAATATATGCACACGATGAATGTCACGACATGCTACATTAATTATATTGATTTTTGAATGCATATTTTCTTATGTCATGGCTACGTCTTTGTCGATCTTTCTGTCTCTAAACTTTGGTACTACATAATTGTAATGGCATATGCTATTCTGAACTAGCTGCATACGGTAATAATTATGCTCGTACTGTTGGTCCTGTAAAAGACGTGCAATTGGCAAATGCGGCCAGAAAAACTTTTCATTGTACAAATATCGATTTTGTTTTTCTTAACCTATATGTGTGTGACAGGTTTTCTATTCATTCGGCTTTCTATTTGCTTTAATTGGGGTAGTGTGATTCCTGTGAAGTGCCAAGAAAAATTGAATCAAGTTTGGCTTTGCCTCTGCACATGGAAAAGTTTTGGGTACATTTTTAGAATTAAAATGTACATTTTTTTTTTCCTTTTCTTTGTAGTTATTTCTTGAACTTTTCATATTTATATCAATTATGTTTCAAACATATGCTTGGTAATTTGTTACATCGGCTTAGTGATGTGAACTTTGTTTACGTTTTAGATCTCAAGTTTAAATTATATTATTGTTATTATGTACAACACAAAATAATATGGCCAGCAGAAATTAATTGCAATAATTTGCAAAAATTTCTCTACTCAAGTGTGCTTCGTTGAGTTTTTATCAAATTGATTTTAAAGTGAAATTATTTTTGTTTAAATGTTTTTATTTTTAAAAACAAATAAATAGTAAACTTTGGTATAAATTTTTATCTAATGCAAAAACTACCAAAAGTTTATTTAACTGAAAATCAAAATTCTAGATTAAAAAAATCAATATCTTAATATCAGATAACGTCATATGAAACACATGAGCATTTAACTAAAATCATGCTAACTACTATTTTAACATGATTTTTAGTTTATCCAACACGAATATGTTTTTGCAATAAAACATGTTTCCAATCATAACATATTAGATGTATTATATAAATAAACATGAATTAGCTTATACGTATGTGTCTTGGAGAATTTGGACTCGGTACGGTAAATTAAACTAATGTATTGGCCCAATTATCAAACCCCAATAATTATGCCTGAAAAGTTAAATGCATAGATAAAGAACCTTCCAACCATTCATGAACCTTAACACAATACCGAATAATTGAATCATAACCAAAATCCATTATAGATGGCAATGTTGGTAAGATTTGTGTAAGAAGACATTTTTCATGTCATTTCACAAATGAAACACCAAAATAATCAACTTATAAATTATATAAATAGGCCTAAAATATTTAAGAAATTTCTTATGACTTTATCTTCCATATGTATTCTACGTATACCAAATTAAGAATGTACATAATTTTTTAAAATGATCATATGATTGATAACTAACCTTTAATCTTAATATTTATGTATAATTATATAATCTAGGTTTATATTTTTCATTTTTTACAATAAGAACTCTTACTTAATCATAATATATATATATATATATATATATAACAAATTATATTAGGTAAAAAAGTGAATCTCAACTTAATAATCAAAAGATCAAAACTCGTTAAAACAATCAATCTTATTATTTATATATGATTGTATGATCAAAATTAATTTATCTCACCTCTTATCCTCTTCCTAGATATGTCTCTTATACACACACATGAAACATATAAAGTGAGTTTTATTATTGTAAGAAAAGTGAATTATAAATTTAGGTTATATAATTATATATGGATAGTCAAAATTAATAGTTAATTAATGATCACATAATCATTTGAAAAAGTCATATAGCTGTATGACCAAGATTAACTTCTCTTACTTTAAATGCTCTCAATAAATATTGTTGGATAAAATGACTGCACTCTTGAGAGGAAGGTGAATAATAGTGACTATAACTTTTACAAAAACACCCACCAATGTTAAGGAAACCTTTTCAAAATTGATTTTTAGAGTATTTTTAAAAGAAAAACACGTTTTAGGTTGAATGCAAATTATTTTAATATTTTGAATCAATGAAATAAGTAATTGGTGTCCTACAAATGTTCCTTTGATTCCTTGGTTCAATTTTTAAAGAATCTTTTTAATTAATATGACTAAAACATATCAAGTACTAAAAAATAAGAATGTAAAAGATGAAAAAATAGAGAAAAAAAATTATAGAAAGATTTTTATACTAGTTTAATCACAACTTGTGATTTACATCCAATTTATCCAAACAACTTGAGTTTGGATTTATATTAATAAAAGAATCATATTAAATCAAACTCACATACAGTATGAAATTTACATATTTGAAACCTACAAGAATATGCAACCTACATATGCAAGAAAATAAGAAAGTTATCACCTAATTTATGAAAATTAAAGCATTTATTCTATTAATCTACATATAAAGATTATCATGGCATCATGAAGACTTTGATCCTTTGATCTTCAAGTTCTAATAATTTGTAAGTATTTTCAATTCTCACATGCTTAGAGGATAAGAAAATTGCAATTTCAACTTATGAAAAGTTTATGCTATGTTATTGTATGACAAAAGGCTTAAAAAGTTTGTTTATATGAAGTCATAACATGTTAGTTAAATATTTTTACTCTTAATTGATTATTTTGTTTTTTAGACCCCCTAGGTTTCAATAAGAACGAAATAGTCCATTAGTTCAAGAAATAATTGCTTAAATGCAAAGTTAATGAAATCCTATCAAATTAAATAATCAATTATGTCAAGCACTTAATTGATTGTTTGTGAAGTATGACAAATTTAAAAAATAAAATAGCTTTTTATTTAATTGATTATGTTAAATGGATAATCTATTAATCTATTAATCATTTATGAACTTTCAAAATTTCAAGACATGATTCAATTTAAAACATTATATTGCAGCCAAGTTGTTAAATTGGTGCTAGGATAAGTCTAAATATGAAGATAAGGTACAAACTAACCTATTATACATGTTTTCACACACAATCATGTATTAAAGCAAAAGAACAAGGTAATCAAGCAAAAAACTATTATTTTCAATATTACAAACTACAATGGCATCATCGAAACAATTATAAAACTAACTTGAACAACTT
The DNA here is from genome assembly GCA_026544285.1 of Pachyrhizus erosus. NCBI lineage: Eukaryota > Viridiplantae > Streptophyta > Magnoliopsida > Fabales > Fabaceae > Pachyrhizus > Pachyrhizus erosus. Next base: position 3,661 of record JAMLFT010010664.1, read on the forward strand.
GATCATGACTTCATGTTCTTTAAATATCTCTCTCACCCATATACACACGCAAAAATTTATTTTTGAGATGTAATACACATAACAATTTATGCAACATCATTTTTTTGTTCATATATCCCCATCATTATGACATATAAGTTGTTATACCGAATCATTCACTAGCTGTCGAGGACCAAAAGGTAAGACCATGACACAAACACATGCACCCATACGGAGCCATATTAAGCTAATACCTTATTATTAGAGAAGTGATATACATACAACAATTTATATAATATTTTTTGTTTTTGTTTCTCTCCATCATTGTGACATGTAATAAATGGTGTGCAAGAGAAAAACAAATACAAATAAATGTTATTGTACAAATTGTTATACAAATAACATTTCTCTTACTATTATAAGAAATGAGAATTATAAATATGGGTTTATAAATAAGAGAAGTTAAATATTTCAAGCAAAAAATACTTTTTGAGCTAACTTGTTGTATTAAAGAAAACCTTATATATTCTTCATAAAAATTTCTTAAGCTTTCAAACTCATTTGTATATCCTAAGAGTAAACTTTTTAAGCTTACTTTGTACATTTGTCTATATCATACAATAACAAAAAGTCGTGAGCCCTTATAATAGACACAACCTTAAAGGATTGTGTTAAAGCCAATAATGGCTTGTAAAAAGAATAGTTTGAGGTATAGCTTAGAGAAGCTAGTGTAAAGAAAACTCGAGGAAAGCCAAAAGAATACTTGTAACCAATGGTGTTAAAGTGGGACTTGGTGATTTACCAAGAATTAAACATAGTCTTAGTGGTTAAGACAAATCGATGTAAAAAATATATATGTGCTTTATTTCATATATTTCTTTCTAATGTTGAATTATGTTTCATTTTTTCAAAGTTTTTAAAATATCTTATTTAAAATATCATGTGCTACCCTTTTTTTCAAGAACGTTCTTTAAACCTAGTTTTACAGACGAAACCTTAAAAACTTGTTTTCAATGCATTTTCGAAAAAGTTTTCAAGAAATACAATTGAACTCCTTCTCTTATGTTTCCTTGTCTTAAAATTTGGTATTAGAGCCCAACCTTTAAAGGGTTAAGAACTTGACCATGTCTAGAGGAAAAGATCAAGAATGGCTAGCCAAGAAGTGCAAAGGAAGTTCATTCCAGAAGGAGCCTCTCTAACAAGGCCTCTAACTTTCCATGGTGACGGATATCCATATTGAAAAGCTTATATGAAGATGTACATCAAGCCCACTCAATATCAATAGTAAAGTATCATTGTTCATAGAGATATTCCAATCACTTGACCAAAAGTTGAATGGACCAAAAAAGATTTCAACATCCTCCAACTTAATAATAAAACAAGATAGACTCTCACCCAGAGGTGATCATCAGGTAGCTATAGGCGGGTTTGAGTGCATATACTCTCATCCAACAAAATTTGTAAAGCAACAAATTGTAAACCATTTTTGATCAAATATGTGTTCGGGTTCCTCAGGTGAAGTGTTGTTTGGATTTACAGACTAGTTAGGTGTGTTATAGCAAGTTTTGGAGTAAAAAACAACTATCCTATCTTTAAGAAACCCACTAAACAATGTAGCAACAGGCCTTGAAGTGACCACCAAAATTTCTTCACCACCTACACTAGAAGCTTCTTTTGACTAGAACTCCTTTATCACAAGCTTGTTTTGAATTGTTATATGTGATTATGAATAAAGTGAAATGTTTATTGTTATAGAGAGCAAAAGACTTCAAGTTGTTGATGACAAAGTTTATGATATGTGAGAAAGAATATGTGTAGGTAGGAGAACATAAGACTATTTAACATTTGAAATATAGAAAATGTTTTTCATTTTGCGATTGTGTTTGATTAGATCCAAATTGGAGTGACACTATTGGTAAATTCTAGTGCTACAGATTGCAATCAACAACCATTGATAACTTTTTTCCATCAAAAGACCATCCTTTTTTCTTTAAAAAAGTTTCTAGAATTTCTACGCAATCGCACCATTCTCATTTATTCCCTAAATTCCTATTGCCACATCACATGTATATGACTGAGTCAAGTATCGATGTTGTTACAAAATTCAATCCTCACTTAACCACATTAGTCCAACACACACAAATTTCAAAATCATATAATTTGAGAACTTCCTTTAACTCATTTGTAGAGCGTAATATATAGTCTAGTTAAGTTAATTTGGTTCAAGTGTTGGATAGTTTATCACCCTAACTCTCACTTGCTTTTTTACTTGAGTAGAATTTAATGAGTTTTGTAGCCTAAAAAATACAAAAGAGATGTGGGATGACCTCAGAATCAACAATGAAGGAATGAAGGATGTTCATATAATAAAAGTTGCCACATTAATGAGGTAGTATGAAAATTTCATCATGAAGGAGGATGAGATTATTAATCAAATGTTTGGCAGATCACAAATAATCATAAATGAACTTCAATGTTTGGATCATGAGTTTATTAAGGCCTAAAATAACCTAAAATCTTGGACAATCTTACCAAGATATGGGAGCCGAAAGCCACAACCATCTTAGAAGTCTGCAACATGAAAACCCTTGGGAACATTGAGGGTTCATGAAGCACATATCAAAATGCAAGGTCAACTTTCTCAAAAGGAATCCATTGTGCTTTAGATAGGAGAAACCAGTCAAAAGAGAGATGAAAAGAAACTCTTAACAAAGGCTCTCAAAGTTAGAGTGTTGCTCTTGAGAAGTTAGAAGAAATCTCAAAAGGATCAATTGATGAAAAAGTTTCCCTTTCATCCAAAAAGTTTAAGTAAATGCTTAAAAAGAATGGAAAGTAAAAGTATTCCTCTAGAAAGAAGGATAAGTACAAACAAAAAGATAAGGAGAAAAACAATGACATTGTGTGTTACAAGTGCAAGAAGATTGGAACAAAATTATTTAGTTTTTACCCTCAATAGATTATTTTCTTTCCTTGTAATGATATTTTCAAATGGGGATGCATTTATAGAGTTTATGGGCTTCAAACTAGTTGTTTATGGTTGTTAAACCTTATTCAAACTTAGTCAAATTGAGTCTAAGTCATCCCTTTCACATAGTTATGCATTTAACTATTTTCCTTGTCTCTTATGTTACTTTTGGAATCTTTTCTTTATGATTTTTCTTCCTTTTCTTGATACCAACAAACACAAATTGAATTTGAAATTGTAACACTTGGTGTAAGTTGAATTTTTTAGTCAATCATTCTCTAATATCTTTTAGGCTCACTTAGGAATGTTGCTTTTAAAAGCTAGTTTTTATAAAGTCATTCTCAATAATGATTATGATTATTGCAATGTTTGTGTAATAATTTTTCTACTTTTGGTTGCTTTGTTTACACCAATATTTGATTAACTAGGAAAGTTCATACTTTTGAACACTTGTTCATTTGGTTCTAAGTATGCTTTTAATGTTGTACTTTTGAACAATGCAAATATTAGTATCTCATTCTTTATTTAATGTGAAATCTTTTGATAATCCTTCTAATCACGTGTAGCTTTTGATTTGACTATCCCTTAACCAAAAACTCATATTCTTATCATGCTTATGATCATACGTGACTTCTAACCTTGTTGCATTTTGATCTTTTGAATGCATGGTCAGTCTTCTATGCTTTTAATCAATTATCCTTCTAAGAAGACTACTAACGATGAGTAGATCATATTTTTGGAGGCCAACATACTCTAGATTGATGCTTCTTAAGCTTGGTACACATGTCTTAATTAAGTCTAATTCTTATAATCATATATCAAAGCAAACCATTAGTATTTTAAACTTAAAAGACTTGTGACTTGTTTCTTGTTTTTCTAAACAACACTAACAAATTTTGAATAAGGGCTTTGACCAACTTGTTCAAAGCTTAAGAAACACATGTACTGTGGAGTCAACATGTTAGCTTAAGGGTAGCTATTTCAAGTCATGTTAAGCTTACTCAAGTCCATGTTAATAACTATAGCAAAGATTTCAAAACAATGCTACTAAGACAAATTATTAGCCACCTAAGCATAGCTAATGCCTCTCACATCTTATGAACCTTCCTCTCATTAACAAAACTCATGTAAACACAAAATAGATAATAAAAATAATAATTTAATAATAATAAACATCATAAATTAAGGGATTTGCCTCAATGGTACCTCTTGTAGACCATTAGTAAGATACACCACCTAAACTTAGGAAAAACCTTATATAAGCAACCTTGTTAAGCCTAAGGTAAACAACTTTCTTTAACTCTAACATACTGCATGTTTTCCTACAAACACTAACTTAAGCATCAAAATCCTTACAAGTTTACCACCAAACATTGACTTGCAGAGAATAATTTCATACTCCCAAATCAGCCTCAAATATTCCTTACCTTAGACTAGTGTAGAACATTTGGTGCTTGAGTTGCAAAGGATCATCCTAAACTTTCAAATCTACCCTAAATATTCTTTCCTTGAGCTAATATTAAACATTTGGAGCTTGGCTTGCAAATGATCATCTTAAACACCCAAATTTGCCTCAAGTATTCTTAGTCTTGGGTTGGTGTAAAACATCCTCATAGTTTTAGTTTTCTAACTTTGCTGGCAAATGATTATATTATTGTGTATGTAAAATAATTGTTTATGGCTAATTTTAGCCTCATTTGTACATAAAAATTCTAATTAAATAAGTTTTTTTTCTTTTTAATTAATTAAGTTTCTTTTTATTTAGTTCAAAAACTTATAAGGCAAAATTTTGTTAAGTAAAGAAATTAATCTTGTTTAAATCAATTTTAATATTTAAAATTAACTACTTTAATATATTAAAGGACACCAAATAATTTCTTATTCTGTAATAGACAAATGCTCTATCAAATGCATGCTCTTAAATTAGTGACTAAACTCAAAGCCAAAGTCTTTGTTCCTTACACATATACATTGTTTTCCCATACTTTTGATATTTTGTAGTTTCTTCTATTAATTTTTGATGCTTGTAGTTGCTTGCAAAACTCAATCTAAGTGACATCATTGACAATAAAAAAACAATAATAATAAAAAAATCCTACTAGCAATGATAAATATAATATCAAGAATGATAGGATAGCAAAGCCTCACTTTGAATGAGTGGGCCTACTTGAATGTCATAGAAAGATCCATGTTATTATCGCATTTATTTTCTCTAAGTTCAAACTCTAAATTTTTTTGTTTTAATTAAAATTCTCACTTTATCCCCTTCTCCCTCCTATTCAATGTTTCTTTCTCTATTCCTCTCGCCCCTAACTCTCTTCCTTTCATTATTTACTTTCCTGCACATATCCCCTTTCATTCTTTACATCTCATGTTTGTCATTCTTCCTCTTGTGTTTGTATTTGTCTGTGCCTCACATTACACACGTCTTTGCCTTACATGTTTTTCTTTCTCTTTGATTCAATAAAAACAAGTTTCTATTTTGTATTAAAAAACAACACAACGAATTTCATTATCTTGATTTTGTGAAAAATTTAATACAACAAAAGTATGTTTTCACTATGTTAATGTTTTTTTGAAAAACTTAACATGTTGTAAACTCATTTTCATTGTGTTAAATTTTTCAAATAAATAAATAAATTAATTGACAAAGTAAAAACATATTTTTATTGTGTTATAATTGGAAGTAACGAGTGTGAGTTCGTAATGCACAACAATACCCCACCTCCAATTATTACACATCAAATAAATAATAATTAATGAATTAAAGAATTTAAAAAATAAAAGGATCATAAAATAAAATGATAGAAAAGTACAATAATTAAAATTAAAATTAATTAAAAAATTAAAGTAAATAAATAAAAAAAATGGTAAGTAAAAGAAATCAATGAATATAAATTATTTTAATTAAATAAAAATTAGGAGAAATAAATTATCATTATAATTATTATCAATTAAATTAATTTGATTTGAAGTTATTGGACCAATAATAATTAAAGGATCAAATAATTTAAAAAATAAATGATAATAAATTAAATGAGAGGTGAATGTGTTAAGTAAATAAAATCAATCATCAATTAATTAAATTAAAATTTGTTTAAGGGTTAAAAAATAATTAAAAGCAATAAAACAAATTATGGTAAGAAACTTTGAAAAAATTGAGTAAATAAAAGAAATCACCCGATACAAATTAATTTTAATTAAAATTAGATGATTAAAATTAATTGAAATAAATTAAAATTAAAAACATAAATTGTTATAATTATCAATTTTAATTTAATTAAAGAAATATTAATAATTAAAATTATATATATATATTAGATTATACACTAATATTGTAACATAGCTTTACATTATCATTTAATTATAAATTATAATGTATTGTGTATTAAGATTTTTTTTTTAACTTTTATTAATTATGTGTGAGAGAGAGAAATAGAACGTGAGAATAGTAAAAATAGGTGCGAGAATAAGAGTTGGGCCTAAAAGAAATCTACCTTGCTACTAACACCTAATATACAATCACATCTCCTGTGCTGACCCATGTATGAAAAATAGATCCCTTCCTTGGTTAGATGGGCCACATGCTTATGCCGAAGGGGAAACCTAAAAACCATATTGCATTGACGAGTGATGATCATTAAGTGTTGGGAGAGGCTTAGCAAGGCTTGAAATTTTCAATGATCAATGATGAAGTAGTAAAAAAAGTTATACATAACTAATCAAAGTACAATCAAATAAAATTACTAATATGGTGAGACTTTTAAAACATCAATAATCCTAACATTCTGGTTAACAATTCTCTTGCTTTTTCACGAGATCGACAAGTTTTAAAGAAACAATTAAGACTAACGATTTGGAAATCCACATTTGTCAACTTGTGGTATGTGGACCTACAATGGTTTGGTTGTTTATAAATTAGATGGAGCATTCTATGAAAGCCTATAATCTAGTTAACGAATTGAGTATTGAAGTTTAAAATAAAAGAATCATTGTATTTTTATACCTTTTTATAACTCTTGTCTTATACCTTTGCCTTTTCCTTCACATGTCATGTAAGGTTCATAATAATAAAATAAGTACATATTGATTCAATAATTTATCCACACGAAGGAGAGCTTGCGCATGGGAATATAAAGGAGAGGGATACAAAATGAAGTTTTCAAAGGATTATATTCTATAATAGTTAAATTACATAAATTGATTTTAACTTATATAAGAAATTTAATTCATTTTATCTTCTTATTTTCTTTTTAAGCTAAGTTTACTGATAGAATTAATTTGTTTAGCTCTAAATCTTTAAAAAGAAAAATAACAAAAGACAAGTTTATTAGAATCCTAAGTCATGAATTTGATGTGGTAGTCGAGTTGCTATGTGACAATTAATTTCTATATATACATAGATTAGTATCGACCTGGATTGAAAAACAATGTCATTAAAAGTGGGTTAATGGTAAAGGTCAAGTTGTTGTAGTTTCAAATCTTTATGCCATTATCATACAAATAAAAAATTAAAATAGAGGTTTTTCGTTTTTTCTTAAAAATAAAATAAAGAAACCTGACTGAAGTTTTAAATATTATGAATTAAGAATTATTGCCCATGAAACGTATAATAATCATGAAGAGTACAAGCATACATCAAGTACTTTCCAAGATGGTTGTTGGTGGCTGTGTCGTGGCTTCAGATCTAACCATAAAGGAAACTCCTAAGATCTGACTCTAGAATTTTTAATTGTATAGTTAATGTTTTAAGATCTGACTCAAGACTCTATTTGTAGACCACCTCCATTGGATACGTTTTAAATAAAATTTAATAGTATGAATGAATTTTCCACATAGATAGTCAACTATAAAATGATATTTGAATCTAAAAGCAATCATGCAAGTGGATGTAATTTATCTTCTCATACTTAAATATATTTTTTTTATCTTATAAAATCTATAATTTTAGTCTTTATTTAAAAATAAAAATATTTGATGATCTTATTTTAAAAATTCATAATTTTAATTCAATTATTAAATTTATCCACATTTATTTTCTTTATTTTATATATTT
>JAMLFT010010665.1:0-11659 GCA_026544285.1 Pachyrhizus erosus
AAATTAAAGATATGTATAAATATTTTTATAAATATAAATATGAGTATAAAATTAAAGATATAGTTTGATTAGATGCACTATGAGTATAAATATTTTTATATTATAAATAAATAAAAAATATTTTTAAATGTTTTTAAAATACTTTTTATAAAATTTAATAAACTTGTCATATGTATCACTTTATAATTGAATAATGATAATTATATAAAAATTCTTTATAGTAAATAAAATTCATAAGTTTTAATGAAATAATTAAATATTTAGTTTAGTCAAAATATATTAAAAAAACAACTATTTAGTTAAAAATAATAAGAAACAACAAATTCTGTGTGAGTGATGATTATCTTTACATTGCGCGTTGGTGAATCTCGTCCGTCAAAACAATGCTAATCTTAACAGTCCATTTCAGTGAACCCCTATATAAAACGTTGGCCTTTCCTCATTTCCCATCATAGCCTTCAACGCTTCCTTGATTCCTCTCCCTCCTACAAATCAACATCTCTCCCTCTTGTTCTTCGCTGTAGCCTTTCGTTACATGGATCGGATCTCGACCTACATGCCGATGGTGCTTTTCGAACGGTACAATCGCTTTTTTATTCTGATTTTACCTTTCACTGGTTCGATCATTTTTTGTGTATGTATCTTCTAGTTTTGTCTTGTCCATGTTTGTTTCTTTTTTCCAGGTTTTCAAAGGATCTGAAGCCTGTTACGGCAGATCTATTGTTCCGAGGTGCGATTTTCATGTTAGCACAGCTTTTGTGGTCTCTTCCGTGAAAAAAAAAAAAGAACAATTAGTTTCGCCTAGGCTCTTGAGTTTGCGTTGGAGGATCGGTGAATACAGCGCAGATCGCGAGAAGAAAATTAGGCGATGCGGCGGTTCCTTATTCCTGTTCCAGCGTGATCGCGTTCTTCGCTTTCAAATTATTTTGAATACCGATTTGAGGGTTTTTGAGGGGAAACTGTTGATAAAGATTTGGGAGAATGAAGGATCATAATAACTTTGTGAACCGACCTTTGCCATGACAGGTGCGCTTGCATGGCAGGTCAAAAAAATATTTAATAAAAAAATAATTATTTTTTGGTTCAGAGGGAGATCGCACGGGAATTTCCGGGTTCTCCCTCTGGTGTGGTGTGTGTGTGATGTGTTCCTATTTTTTTTCTTCCCCTTTTCTCTATTACCTATCTATTCCTCTACCACGCCGCATGCCACGAATACACCGCGGGATTCGCTTCCTCTCCGTTTTAACGAGGTACCATTTATCAGTTTAACCTTACATTTACAATAACCGTTTTCTTTTTTACGGTATATGCAAATAACATCTAACATAATAGTTCAATTGAGACATTCATAAAATCAAGTAATTCATATATGGAAAATGAATAAAAGGAAGTTTATTTGTTAGTGCTTTCGATACGGTGAAGTTTTAATTGAAGTGGTATTGATTTCAATTTTCTGGTATATATGCAAAATATCTAACGTCTTGTACCATAGATTCATACATTTCAATTGACTTCAAAAATAACCTCTGTCAAGAGCAGCCACTGCAATTTAACATTCGAAGGGGATTTGCCTCAATTGTTTAGTTATTTACTATTTACTATGTCTTTTAACACTTGCAACACTATTGCCACTATCATTTCTGATTTTGAGTTCTTATTATTCTTGTTTGGCATTCCAATATTCCACGTATTGTGAAGATTTTTCTGTAGATTCATGTTCTTGTGAAGCCTCTGCTGCGAGACGTGTTTTTCCTTACCACATATTGCAGTGATCTTCTTCAGCTTCTCTGTAAAGAATTACAACGTTTCGATTCTGCAAAAGGCTAAAGTGCCTAATGTAGGTTCCTAGTCATCAGTATTTTGAGGTAGTTTTCTCGTATTTGAATGAATGAAGTTCCATAGTTTATTTTCTGTTTCTTGAGTAATTTGTATTGGTCTTTGGTTTGTTTATTTTGTCGTATTACTATGTCATGCAATTGGAATTCCTACAGTAAGAAATACATGTCCACAAAATTCACACCCTTCAATTTTATCTTTAACACCCTTAAAAGGTTAAAGGTTAATGGAATACCGCAAAAAAAAGTTATCTTGTAGACAATTTGCTGATTGAAGAGAAAGAAATCGTATGGAAATATGTAAAGAGTTGCTTTATAAACCCTAAACCCTAAATCCTAAACATGAATTCGTTTGCAATTGTGGATTGATTTTTTCCTGCATGGAATTTGTTCATTAATGAATGCATTTTTTACTTGCAATGATATCTCAATTGTATACAATTTTCAATATTTTCAATATAGGGATTCTTATCAATATGACAATGTCATGGATTATTTTCAAATGGGCATTCTCGATTTCAATTGTAGTTTTGAATTTCTCATGCATCGATTATTTTCGCCTTTAGTTTAGTAATCTATTACAACAAATCTTTTTCAAATTACTTGGGCAATAAAAGAAGAATCACAAGTTACCGACCACATCTCTTTTTTACACCAAAAGAATCACAAGCACCATGCTAAGGGGCTGTTAACGGGCCTTTTGATGTCAAATTTAAATTATTAAGGACATGGTCAAATTACGCTTATTTTTTTCTTGGTTAGACATAAGTTCTGTGCTTTGTTTATCTGGAACACCACTTTATTTAGTTATGAGAGGGTCTATTTACTTGATGTCTGCAATATTTTGTAGATTGGTAAAATGATTCGTTTCTCACGTTAATAAAACGAATTAAGAAATATTTTGACAAAAGGTGCTTTTATGATTTTCGAAATAGTTTCAAATGTGTCACATATAATTAGTAATTATTAAAATTAATAATTATTTATTATTAAAATAATTAATTATTATTTATTATTAAAATTTGATTATTAATTATTATTAAAATAATTAATTTAAATACATTTTAAACCTTATTATTAAAGAAAAATAATTTTTAATATATTAACAGCATAGCAGTTTTATGTTACCAATCAACTCTTACACTTTCAATTAAACGTGGTTTGAGAAATGCGTGTTATGAAATGGATTAAATTAGAGAGGGTTTAAATTGTTTAATATTTTTTATAAAGTAGTAAAAAGATTTACGGGAAGATAAACATTATTTATTTATAAATTAGAGAGGGTATAAATAGTTTTAGTTAAATGTTTAATTTATTTAGTTATATTTTATGAATTTAAGGTTTGTTATTTGAAGCTCTTAAGTCTCTTTACGGCCCGTGAACTCCGATTATTTATAGTCATGTTCTCAGTTGAAATGCTACTACAGATTACAAATTCCTTTGGTCTTCTCTTGAAAGGTCCGTAAGCTCAAAATGGTAGAGCGCTCAAAGCATGTTTCATTGACCTAATAATCTATGAAAGCTGTGAATGCTAATTTAATTTCAAATTATGTAGATTAGTTGGGTCTAGAGAAAATTCATTTGCTTTGAGAGGCTGGTGGTTCGAATCCACCCGGATCTGTAGCTGAATTTATTGAAATGGTATCTTTGCAGCAGGGCCTGAATGTGTGCAATTTTGAGAGAATTCTTTTAGAAAAGTAGCTTTAAGTTATTCAAAACTTATAAATGATCATCTGTATTATATATGCACTTTGCTTTTGCTAAGTGGGAATATTTGTTGTGCATAGACTAGAAATTGTGAGATTCCATTTGTATAACTAGTTGTGTCTGTACCTAGAATATATCCAATGTCAACAATGCGTGTTACTGAAAGGTTGTAAGGGTTTGTTGCAGATCTTAAATTTGAGAAAGCACTCGAATATGCTATGGAGAATTTTTTAGCTGTTCTTGGGATAAAAAAATTTAGGTGAGACATGATTTTATTAAAATTGCTAAAAGTGAGAGGTAATGATGTGCCATAAAATTGTGATATGAACCCCTTTTTTATACAAGTATTTATTGTTAGGTGGAAACAAGGAATAGAAGTAAAAAATAATGGGCTTGTTTGTTAAAGGTTTTTTTTCTTTCAAAAATGGTTTTTATAATAAAAATGAGTTTTTTTTTGTCTAAACTGTTCTTATGTAAATAATAATAATTTGACTTTTTTTAAGAAGAAAATCCTATTTATTTATTAAAAAATTTCATAACTACTATTTAAGTTTTAACAAACTATTTCAATATATTGTTAGGTGGAAAGGAGGAAAGAGAGGAAAAAATAAAATAAATTATTATATAGTTAATTATATGTTCAGTTGGAGGAAAATAAAGGATTTATTTTTCATTTGACTTAAAAAATAAAAAGAAAACAAGAACAATTTTAATTCTTTCCTTATTTAATTTAAAATTTTGAAAAGAGAGAAGGGAAAACAAAAGAGTTAAAAATCCTCTTTTTATTCTTTTTATCATCCCTCCTTTCTCTCATTTTCTTTGTTAAACTCACTCTCAATCAAAATAAACACTTTGTAGAGATAATTTAGTTAACACAATTTAAAATTTTCATCAAACACACTTATTGTGATGGCTTAAATAACTTTTTTATTTTAGTCTTTTAAAAAAAATTATTTTGGTTCTTTAAAAAATTTTAAAATTTGATTTTAACATCTACTTTCTAATATCTAATACTATAATAACAATTTTGACAACTTATCATGTCTTTAAAGAGTTTAATAGCACAATTATGTATAATTTTTTTCAAAAAATCATGTTTTTAAATTTCTATATATTTTTAAATGATATTTTTTAAAAAATTAAAATTAAAAATTAAAAAATAAAAATAAAAAATTATATTTTTCAAGAACTAAAATACTATTTAAACCTTAATAAATTATCAAAATATCTACTTCAAGATAACGACCTTAAGGGGATACCAGTTCTAACTTGCCTTCCTTGCACATTTAGAAAGATGCTTCCTACTGAGACGTATCCTTCAATTTATACACATAAATATAAACCTAATAAATTGTATTTGGCTCTATAATTAATCTTAGGGGCAAAATCATGATTTTGTAGGATATAGCCAAAAAAATTATAAAAATTAAAACTAGGCCATATTCATCATTTTGAACACATTTGTCTATTCAAAATTATCAAATTTTTACTGCAAGACGTTTAAACAAATATTGAATAAATAGAAAAAATATATATGAGATGTTACAGAATACTTTAAATTTTTCTAAAATTTCAAATACTTTTTAAAAATACTATTCATACAATATATTTTAATACAAAAGAAATTTAAATTCTCACTTAAATTTTCCATTCAAATACATTATTATTTTTCAGTAGTGAAATCCATCTTAGAGTAGGGTTTTTTTTTTTTTCAATTTTCGGTTATACCATTTGCTAGTAAGTGTCAAATACATTCATTTCATAGTTGAGCTCTTAATTTTAATGCTATGAGGTACAAAAAAAAGTAATTATCATTTTAATCATTCAAAGTGATACCATTAATAATTGTTAATTAGTCCATGAAAAGGAATTTCATTAATGCTTAGGTACTCGCATGCATCATTCACTAATGAAAAGTGTAAAATTGACTAACATAGATAGCATGCATGACATACTTTTAGGGAAATATTTGACTAACTTTTCTATGAATTGTGGTTTTTGATGAATGTACTGAGATGCTATGTTTGTGTATTCCTACCATTGAACTTGATTATATTTCTCCTGAAATAAAAAAGAACTTGATTATCTTTGAATCTTATCATGTGCACTTCATCTATGAACTGAGGTCTTATATGATTAATTCAAGAGTATGTTTAATTAAGTGAATTGTCATTGTGTACTTTTGTTGTTTAATCTCTTGCCAAATTATGTATGTCATCACAAACTCACTCATCTTTTTTTTTTTTTTTTGTTCTTTGGCTTATATTGTAATAAGTAGCGAACAAATATACGTAATACGAGTTGTTAAGAGACGCAATCTAGAGGAGCAAAAGGATGTTAGACCTAAATGCAATTGGTTTTGCTCACGTGGAACCCTTTGTGTTTATTGTGTATGTGTATATGTTATTTTGAGTGATCAAGCCTTATCAAAGTAGGCTAAATTAGTTTAAGTAGGCTTTATGTATTTATGCTTGCATTCACATGGCTATCTAGTCATATGATCTTTTGAACAATTCAAACTACTTTACTATGTTTTAAGTTTTCGAAACTTTTAAGTTTATGACAATATATTAGTTTATCTTTCTTAGAATTGCTTCTGCTATAAACTTTTATTTTAGAACTTAATTATAACTATTTACCAGGTACTCGAGGACTTCTAAGGCACATGTCTCAGTTTATGATTTCATTGATCTAATTTTTCATGTAAATGTATTTTATATACAACTATTTATCAAATACCTACAAACAACAAAGCAGTTTCATATTTCAGACTAACATAATATTCATTTCACTTATAGAAAACTACATTTATGTTTCATAATAGACTAGTCTTCATTTCAAAACATGAAAAATGTTCTACTATTTTCATAACCATGATTAAGTTGTTCAAAATTCTTTTACTATAAATTAAACTTTGATAAAAAATATTTTAGTTAGTTTTTAATATTTTTTATTAACTGAAAAATTACTTTGATTGTTTGATAAATAAGTATTTTTTAATAGTTTCTAATACTTATTAAAATTCTAATTTAAGTAACATTTTTTTAAATGTTGGTTTCTAACTTTTAACATTTTATATTTATTCTCATTTTGTCCTTAAATATTTATTAGATTTTTTTTAATCTTTTAGATTTTATTATATATATTGTTCTCTTCTTTCATTCATAAGATAGAATTTTATTATTTTATCTTATTTTGCTTAAGATATTTTTTTATTATATAAGATATTAATAATGATAGATAATAAGTTTATTTTATTTAGTTATTTATTTTATTATATTTAAATATTTTTATATTATAATATTTATTTTAATCATTATACTTTTATAATATTTATTTCTTTATTTCAATTTATATTTTAAGATATTGATATTGTTAGATGATAAATTATTTTTATTTTTATTATTTTTTATATTTTAATATTAAATTATTTATTTTATCTATTATTTTATTTACATTTTTTTATTATTTTTACTATTATATTTTAATATATTTTAATCATTATATTAATTAACTTAATAATACACATTAGAAACAACAACTACTTTTGAGATCATTAATGAATAGTCTTTGTTTGGTTTATGGATAGAGAACTACTGAGTAGAATATAGTTTGAATGAATTGCTAATATTTTTTTTTATTTGGAATAATGATCGAACCTTCCTAATGAACCCTTCTAAAAATTTTGAATATTTTAAAATTAAATTTTATGTTTTGGAATATTCACCCAAAGAAATGTTTTAAGATAATAAAAAAACAATCAATGTTATAAAATAGGTTTTGTTATCAACAACACCCAAACCAATTTATATTATATAACCTTACAAGTTTTATTTTAGTAGATCTACGACTTTAATTGGCATTCCATACATACATGTTTCAACTAAAATGATGTTTCTCTCAAAAAACTAAAATGATGTTTGTAGTTCCCAACTTAATGACATAGCAAATTATATTATACATGTGCTCTAGGATGAATTTTATATTATATATAACCTAACAGGTTTTGTGGCAGATCATAATGTATTGGTTTCTCATAATTAAAATGCCACTACCAATTTATAGTCAAATGCAACCCATAACAGAAACATCTCACAATCATAAAGCAAAATAATGCAGCCAACAAATAAAATCTATCACTAATAGACAACCATTATTAAGCCTAAAACATTTATTCAAGCAGCTATCATCATAAGTAACACTCAAGACAAAAAGAAAAAAAAACAAAAGCAATCCAAACAAAAGTAATATGACTACACCACATCACTCGTGTTAATAAATTTGTACCTCTAGACTGCAATTTGAACTTTTTTGACAGCAAAGCTACAACTTTACTTCTTCATATTGGATTTAAAACACAACAAACCTTTTCCTTGATTTACTAACAAAGCCTTCTTCATATTTGTTTCATTTTTTTAATAATTTTATTTTGAAAATAATATCATAATAATATAACCATAACGATTAGTTGAGTATATTTTAATATTTCTTAAAAAAAAAACATTTTAATTATTATTTTAAACATCTTTATGGTAATTTCTATATTTGTTACAATATTAATTAATTGTTACTAAGAGATAATTATTTTTCTATTCTAGATAACTTCAAATTTAATATTATTTTCATTTGAATTAATTTGAGTTTGAATTTGAATTGAATTTCTAGTTTTTTTTTTTGTTTTCACACATTCTTATACAATAAAATTAATGTATTTTTACTTAAATAATTTGTTTTCGTATTTTTCTGCAAACTAAAAACTTATATTTGTTTAAATTTTTATTTTCTATAATATTATTTTACCTTTTTTTAATATCACAATAACAATATTGACTATTATGTATGATTTTTTATAATGTTTATTTTCTTTTTATTAATATTTTTTTATTATTTTAAATTTTAGTCTATTATATTATTATTGTTACTTTTTCTTTTCTTAAGATTAAAGTATTAGTTTGCTGATATTTTTTATTTTTAATAATTTATTAGTATTGTTTAGAATCATTGTTGGTGTTATTTTTATTTACTTTATATTTTTTAATATATATATAATTTTATATTTTATATTTTAATTATATTTTTATTATTTTAAATATGTTTATAAAATTTTTAATATTTATTATAATAATTTTTACTATCATTAAGAGATAATTATTTTTGTATTGTGGTTAATTTAATGTTTAAAATTATGATAGATAATTTATTATTATGTATAATTTTATTATGTTTATTTTTCTTTTGATAACTATATTTATAAAATGTTATTATAATAATAGACTTAATTATTTTTTTTTCAGGTATCACAGTTATACAATTTTAGTAATTTTAATTTTTTCAATTAAGTTTATCAAGTATCATAAATTATAATTTTATAATTTTAATCTCTCAAATTTTGTAGTTGTGCGAATTTAGTTCTTTAGATATCGTAATTGTGCAATTTTAACTCCTCAAATTTCATAATTATGAAATTGAAATTATTCTTTTGGAGACTAATCGTACAATAACAATATTTAAGCAACTAAATTTGCATGATTGTGAAACTTGAAAAATTAAAATTACACAATTATAATACTTAAGGAGTAAAATTGCATGAGAGACTAAAATTATACATATGAAATACCTTAAACACTCAATTGACACAATTAAAATTTAAAATACAAAAATTACATAATTAGAGACTCAATCAACATAATTAAAATTTAAAATATAAATATTACATAATTATAATACCTAAAGGACTAACCATGCAATTACGTCATAATAATATTACTATAACAATTAGTTTTTCATATGTATTTATTAATATTTTAAATATATTTAAAAATCATCATTTATATATATATATATATAATATTATCTTTTATTATTAAGAAATAATTATGCTAATTATTTATTATATTATTTCTTTCACTTCATTTTATATAATGTTTAAGGTTTTAACACAAATATTAAAAAATACAAATAATATGATGAGTTTAAAAAAATATAATATGTCTTCTTAATATTTCTTTTATTTTTCTAATGAATTATTGTAGAGTGCATTTTTACTTTGTAGCTTGATTTGATGTATGTTACAGTGTAAATTACACTAATTTTAATATATATTTAGATTTGATAAGAATATCAAATCCTTTATCAGCAACAAGATTACTATAAATTACAAGAGGGGTGAATATGTTACAAGTTAGGGCAATTCTCTCGTGCACCATGGTTCATGGTGGACCTGGTTATTAATGAATTATAATACTAGTAATATTTAACGGTTTTATTTATTTTTTAAATACAAACTTAAATTAAATTTATAAATATGAAATGACATTAATATCCTACAAAAATTCTAAACAACATGTCGGAGACTCAAGTAGGGTGGGACAAAAACTCCCTACCTGATCGTAATATGAAGAAATCGATTTGAAAAAACACTTTTCGGCATATAGGTTCGGTGTTCAAGTTGAATAAATTAAAAATATTAATTTAAAACAGATAATACGAGAGGGTGTGAATTAAAAAGAAAATCCAAAACAACTCGCACCTTAACAAAAAAATACTGAAGTTGTAAAAATTTTTCACCATTCTCTTGTAATTAATAATTAATATATCACATCAGATTTCTTTACACTAGTATCTAACATGGAACAATGAGCAATTGAACATATTCATAGATCAGACCCACAATCATTTCAAATTGTTTTTTAATTTAGTCAGTGTATTTAAATCCACGCATCTCAAAGTCGTTTTTTATTTTACTATTTTTAATTTTTCATACAACAATTTTTATTTATTATTAAAGCCATTTAAAATGTGTTTAAAAAGCACATATTAAATCCATCTAAATTTTAAAGTAGTCTTCATATTTTCAATTATTATTTAAACAATTTTTGTTTAGTTGGCTATGTTATGTTAAGTTGGTTTAAAAATACTAGAAGAAAAAAATCTGTGACAGACTAATAACAAAGAGGGGGTGGGGTTCACATGTCACCTCTTGAGGGAAGGAGAATGGAGGGTTTGGGTTTCCACAAAAAAGGTGTATATCAAACATACAATACAGTGCTTTAGGTAGCTTCAATCTCAACATGATCAACATGAAGGAGATTTCTAATAGATGTTGATGTGGCTTTGACCTTCATTTTCCTTCAACCCTGGAGGATGATGCTTCATAACTATGGTTGCTGTATAAGTTTTACCGAACTTCTTTTTTGTTTTTGTGTTGATAAAACAAATTCTTTCATCGCAATTAACATTAATCATGATGAGGGCTAAATTTTTCCATGGTCAGTTAGTTTTGGTTCTGCATATTTTAATTCGAACCCGACCAAACTAGGCTTAGGCATTGTTAGGATGCATGGAACTCCCCTTCTGCTTCGATTTCAATGTGGCGATGGAGGAGGCACCCGATTGATTTGGTTTCTGATGAGGAATTTCTTTTTCTGATTTGTTTTTATTTTATTGCTTTGTAACATTTGTTAGTTTGTTTAATCAATTTACATTTGATGAGGAATCACCTTTTCTTGTTGGTTTTTTTTTAGTGCTTTGTAACTTCTGTTAGTATGCTCATTCAATTGACATTTGATAAGAAAATTCCTCTTTTAATTGGGATTTTTTTACTGCTCTATATTCTATAACATTAGTGTGTTTATTCAATTGGCAGGGAACTTCATTATTTTATTGGGTTTAGGAAAGCGTGGAATTAGGAAAATAATTAGTGTCCTTCATTTTTTTGAGATTTTTTAAGAAATGATTTGATATTTCTTTTAAGTATAAAAGTTTACATGTAATAAAATTTTTAGAATTTTTTAATGTAGACTGAGTTACGCATGACTCAATAATCAATACTTGGGTTGAGTTGAGGACTGAGCCGAATCTCATAACTTGGTGTCAATGCAATTGTTAGGAACATATGAAATGTTGATTTCTTCCACGGACTAGAGAGGAGCTAAATGTCTGCTATACTTAAAACAAAGCATCCTTGTTCTCAATATTGAGTAACTTTGTCTCATGAAGGTGTAATTCATTATTCATGTTTATTAGGGCATGTTTGAGTAAATTTATTTAATTTATTTAAAAAAAATAAGAAAAAAAATTAAAATAATTTTTTTATAAATTAAAATTAATTTATAGAA
>JAMLFT010010666.1:0-11657 GCA_026544285.1 Pachyrhizus erosus
AAAATAAATTTTTTTAAAAAATTATACATATTAAAATTTTAAATTATTAAAATTGTTATTATTATATTATTTAATATTATTATTAAAATAAAAATTTAAAAAGAAAAAAATTAAAAGATCAAAACTAAAAATATCTTATTATTTCATAAAACAAATTTACATTTAAGCGTAAAAAAATATTAAAGAGAATAATTACGATGGTCTTTTGATTAATGAAGAGAAGTAGGCATTAATTAGAAAGGTTTGGCAGAAAAGACAAGAGAATTGTGGGAGCTGTAAATTATGGAAAAACGAAGTCCGTTTAATAAAAAAGAAAAAAGGAGTTTTATTATTTTATTATATTTCTTAATCGACATAAAGCCAAACAAAGCCCTTCCTTTCTCAACTCAACTAGCATTAGTGATGACTGAGTAGAAAAAAAGCAGAGCCAAACCCCAAATCCCAAACCCAAAATTCTCT
This sequence comes from Pachyrhizus erosus, assembly GCA_026544285.1. Lineage (NCBI taxonomy): Eukaryota > Viridiplantae > Streptophyta > Magnoliopsida > Fabales > Fabaceae > Pachyrhizus > Pachyrhizus erosus. Next base: position 460 of record JAMLFT010010666.1, read on the forward strand.
TCATGTAAACACATCATTCCATTCCATTCCTTTCTTTCTTTCTTCTTCTCTTCTATTTCTTTGCGTAAACAAACCAATTATAACTCGTTTCCCAAACTCGTCCGAGTCCGCACCGAGTCATCATGGCGAATCACCCTTCTGAAGCTCCCACCGACGACTTCCTCGAGCAAATACTGGGCCTCCCGACCTTCGCCTCCGCCGATCCTTCCTTGGCCGCCACTGACGCCTCTCGGATGATGCTTCAGCTCAGCACCGGCGACGCCGCCAACCACCTCGCTGCCGGAGCCGCTTTCCACGCGCCTCCGTACCAGTTGGGCCTCAGCTTGGACCAAAGTAAGGGAGGCTTCCTCACTCCCGAGGATGCTTCTGGAAGCGGCAAGCGCTTCCGCGACGACGTCGTTGATACCAGACCTAAGAACGTAATGTAACCTTTCGTTTTTTTTTTTTTAATTTTCTCCTCCTTTTTTCGTAAATTTTTCTAAATTACAATTTCGCGAATTAGTATAATTTTTTCTGTTCCCTTTCTCGCTCCTTTGGGATACGGTCATCTGTTGAAACTAAATTGAGCTATTTGTTGAATTCCATTTACGTGGTTTTTCCATGACGGGGAAGGGAATGAAAATTGGAATTGGATCATGTTTATTGAAGAGTGATTGTTTTATCAAATGAGAATTTGTTGGTGGAATGTGTGAAAATGGAAAGTTATATTAGGCGGTGGAATGACACTCTCTCTTTTAATAACTAAAGTCCTCTTTAGATAAACATTTTCATTTATAGAAGGAAATTCTTCGGAAAAATGAAATAAGTTTTTTCATATACTAGAGTTCTTTAGAAGCTGATTTTAGTTTATGAATGAACTTATTTCATGTTTTCTTCTTATTTTTTTCTCCTATAGTAACAAAATTTTTGGCTTTCTCGTTTTAATGCTATAAGCATCAACAATTGTTCTTATTGAAAATCTGTACTTCATGAGTGAGTAATCCTGGTAATACATGACTTGGAGTATAACTTGTTGATAAAAATTCAAGTTGAAGATGAATAAATTATGATTAGATATTATGGACTGTGAGATAGGTGTTCATCCTGTCAGTGTAAGGCCATTGAAAGTCTTTTCATGAATTTTGTTTGAACATTTCGGATTATGATAAATTGGAAACTAAGCTACTTACATAGGCCGTGGAATTGGTGCTTAGGGTGATTTTTTCTGAAATTTTTTAACTTCTTAAATCTATATGATATGCTATATTTGGTTTCATCTAATCTATGAATAAATGCTAGCTTTTACAAATTTCCTTGTTATTTTTTAATATATTTTTTCTGGTTTTGGGAGTGCTTGGGAGAAATTGTTCATCAAAGACCTTTTCTTTTCTCTAGCTGATATATATAACCATTGTGCAGGTTTTTCATGGACAACCCATGCCTACTACTATTCCTGCTGCTCCACATCCACCAGCAGTGCGACCAAGAGTGCGGGCTAGAAGAGGACAGGCTACAGATCCACACAGTATAGCTGAAAGGGTGAGCACTGGATATTTCCAAGAATACATACTTTTTTCTTGTTATGATAGCTAATTTTGTTTTATTCATGTTGCTATTCAATGACAGTTGCGCAGAGAGAGAATAGCAGAAAGAATCAGGGCTTTGCAAGAACTGGTACCTAGTGTTAACAAGGTATTTGACTTCATGGACATGCCATTTTATTACTATATGTAGTATGATACTTATCTATAGAACTTATGAAATTTTGTCCTTGGATAAGGGATTTTGTTTTGTGTTTAAACTGACTTTATAATGACACACTTCAATAATTTATGGATAAATATATTTATATCATGTGAACCAAATTTAATACTTATTGTCAATTACTACCAGAAACAATAGGAGTGCTGAAAATGGAGATTTTCAAGGTGTGTTTGACTGATTATTTGTTTTTGGAATCTTATAGATATTTTCATTACATAGTTGGTTAGATTGTAGAACTTGGAACATAACCATCTACTGTTCTAAACTCTTACAAAACAAGTTTTTTTGCACGTAAAAGTTTCTTGAAATATAATGCTTAAATTCATTGAAGTGTGAATGCTTTTGGTTTATCTAGGAACGTTGTTTTTCCCAACCTTCAAATGTGATTCCCTAATGAGATAATTAATTACATTGAATCTGAAGTGACCACTGGCAGTGCATTATTCAGTGGTTTATGTATGGAATGACTGGAATGAAGTGTTAATATTCGGACTCCTCTTATTCACTTTGTGTTTTTATTCATCCTTCTTTTAGGAAGAATAGCTAGAATCTAGACTAAAAGATGGTTGATTTTTAATTGATCTTAATTTTTTGTTTTTGCTTTTGTTTTTCCCCCTCAATGGATGTTTAGCAAGTCATAGATATGAAACACAGGGATTCTATATGAAAAGGTGGTCAAGTTCTTGAGGCTTCTGCAGTACCACAATTGTGGGTCTGTGGAAGGTCAGATGTCTGGTATTACTGTGATGTATGGGGCTCTATATATAACTTTCTTTTTTAATATATACCTTAAAGAATGATTTAATGTTAACTTGTTGTGTTGAGTTTAGAAAGTGGTATCTATTAAGGGCCTATATACCTCAAATCAGTTTGCAGAGTTTGTGCTCTTAAATAAAACCTCCTGATAGCCATGTCTCACATGTTTTCTGTTCAACAGTTCATATTTGTTTATTACAATATATTTAATCAAGGAAAATTCTTTTATCAAAGAGGTTAGAAAAGAGGAAAACATTTGCATTTGTTCTGATTAGGTGTGCTTCAAATTTAGAATTTTCTAAGTGTTAAACAAGTTACCTGTAATTCATGATATAGATATTTTATTACTGACTTGTTGTCTGCTGGATTTCTCGACTCTGTATCATTTTTTCCGTTGTTTTTGATATTTTTGCATATTTGTTCAGACAGATAGAGCTGCCATGCTGGATGAAATTGTGGATTATGTCAAGTTCTTAAGGCTTCAAGTGAAGGTTAGTGCTCTTGTGATCTGTGTGGATTTGATTTCACATTTCATTTAATTTGATGTTTATCTTTATTATGTCTAAATTTATAATTAATGACAGCTTTTAGTTTGATTTGTGATTTATTTTGTTAAACCTGTGAAACTTGCCTTTTGATCACTCACCCCTTCAACCCTGGCTTATGAACCCTGAGTGCTACTTTGGATGAGTACCCATTAGCCCCTGGATTTTATTCCTTAAGGCTAGTGTATATCTAAATAAATACAATCAAATGATGGAATTTTCACACTATTTGTGCTATAGCTACTATAACTATCCAATAACATCCAAGGGTTCTCAACAGTGGACGGAATTGTTTTTCACTCATAGAAAGTTTGATTTTTCAATATTTGTGATTGTGAATAGTAAAAGAAATTCTAAAGCACAGCAACCAATTTCATTGATTTCTTTTGACATGTGTGGGAGTACATATTGCTGTTTGAATAGGAAAGTGACAGCAGGGCACTTATTAGGATGCAAACTTGTCAACAATATGAAACTATGAGTGCAGAAGACTTTAAAAAACTGCTGATTCTCTGCCTTTCAGGTTTTGAGCATGAGTAGATTGGGCGGAGCTGGTGCAGTGGCACCACTGGTAACTGACATCCCATTATCGTCAGTCGAGGTAATTATTCTAACTAATGTATAGTTGGCACAAATTTGTTTCTCTCCAATTGATCAAATATAGTGTCTATCAGGAAGAAGGCAGTGAGGGAAGAAACCAACCAGCTTGGGAGAAGTGGTCAAATGATGGCACAGAAAGACAGGTAGCTAAGCTTATGGAAGAAAATGTTGGAGCTGCCATGCAGTTTCTTCAATCAAAAGCACTCTGCATCATGCCCATCTCACTGGCTTCAGCAATATACCAGTCCCAACCTTCAGACACTTCTAGTATAGTTAAGCCTGAAACTAATCCTCCTTCATAGACAGACCTTAGGTACAGACGCACCATCCAGTGGTCCCATCAAGGGCTCACCTAACATTTTTAGGACCCACGCGTTATTTGTCTGTTCCAAACCCCATTACTCTTAGTTATCGGTTCGTATCAAGTTGCATTCAAAGTAGGATGCCATAGTCTTTTCCTTTTTGCCGTTCTTTCAACTTTTGTCTAGACAGGGTTTGATGTCAATGCCCTTCAAAATACAAGCGAACTCCATCTTGATAAATTTCATGTAAAGGGAAAGAAATTGTCAAAGTTCACTTGATATGCTCTTCCTTTTTGTATTTATTGGTGGGGGTTAGTGGAACGTGATGGAAGCTTTTATAGTGGGGCTTGATTTTTGTAGTGGGCAGTGGGACCTTCTAAAAGGTTAGGGTGGTGTGTATATTTTTATTAGTGGTGTAACTCTTAGAGAATTTGAAATGCAGAGGTGAAGTGGATAATGGTTGCTTTAAGAATGCTGGATGTTGCTAGTCCAGCAGAAAATGATAGTGCTTTTGTTTATTTGCGGTCTGCGTGAATTATTTATTTAAAAGTAATTGGACGCCTTTTTCTAATGGAGGAAGAGATGGAAAGTATGGTGCTATCTTAATCCAAATTTTTTCAACCAGTAAGCTACTTTGTTCAAATCTCAAGACGGAAATTGTTGCTCTCATCTCAGTGCGTATGAATATGAATAGAAAAAATATTAGACTAAGGTTTGGTGCGTGTGTTAAATTTTGTCAATGAATGTGACGTGCTTAATAACTGCTGGACGGGAAGCGATTTTTATCGTTTTTTTTTTACGTCCAACAACCAATCTTGAATATTATTGAAAACTGACATTTTGAGCACTTGTGAAGTTTCACTTACTTTTGCTGCAACAAAATTAAGAAAATAATTTTTTGTACACATCAAGTTTTGGTGTAAAAAGCCATAGAAAGAAAAAGGAAAATAAAAAAGTAGCAAAGATGGTAAATTGTTTTGACGAAAAGAGAAGATAACAGGAAAATTATTTCTCATCCAGTTTAAAAGTTCTCTAGTGTTTTTATCGGTGACACTCTTGAGAATGTAAAACATAATTGTGCATTTGACAAAGTATATGCAATGCTATTAGTTCTTTTGTCAGTCGAATCAACAATATAATTATTAAACTTATCATTGTCATTTATAAATGAGTGAGTTTTAATTGATTTTTTTATTAGATTTTGTTATCTTGCATCTATTATTAAAAAAATGGATATGAGTTATGAACGATTTGTTTGAGCAAATAATCAATAAATAAATTAACATTTCTGAGGTTTATTTTTTAACTATGCATAATTTTTTTTAATGTTTGTATCAATCTTTCATATAAAGAATATCAATATAATATATAAGAAAATGTTAATATAATATTTTTAAAATTAGATGATTAATATAGTATATAATGAGTCTTACAATAAATTTTCTTATATAAAATGTTAATGTAATATATAAGAGTGTTAGTATAAGAAACAAATTATGTTGGATGTCTTTATTAAGTTATTAACAATATAATTCACACTCATTAGTTGAAAAGTTATTCCTTTAATAATTAGTGTCATTATCTCTTGAGAATCGATGAATTTTAACTTAAAATAATTAGTGTAATTATTTAAAAAAACATGTTATTGAATTTGATAAGTTAAGAATGCTTGTGTACAATAAAATTAATATTATGTGTCTTAGTTTGAATTTGACTTGTGAAGAACAAAGGTGTTTAAACACATTTAATTGATGGGTTGCTATGTAATTAAAGTTAGATATGTTGTTGATGTGAAAATGTAATTATGCGATGAGTATGATTCTTTAAATGTATGTATTCGTATGGTCATTGTGAAAGCCTTTAAAGAGTGATGTTCATGTTCTATATATATATTTAATGTGTTAAGCATATCTAAATGTATTCTTGAATTACCTAAAATTGAACATGAGTCATTGAAGTGATGGACATGACATATTAAGTGTTTTAGTTAAAAAATTGTTATATCCTAAATCTGTATTCATAGCTTTCAAACCTTGTTTGTCACACTCAATTTAAAAAATTTGACTATTTATAGTGATTTTTCTTGTAAGTCATGCTCAAAGTGATATTCTTAATGGATACTTTATGTGTATCTGAGGTTTAACATGTTTGTGACTTCTGTAACTTGAGGAACAACCCTTGTACCTATATCCCCTATTATAGTTAGACCTTAAATTGTTTAAGTTTCACTTAGATTAAGTCCTAACTCTTAGGTACAATTGGGTTGTGTGAAATAATAGAGATGAAACCATAGTTGCTTGTTGAGTTCTTATGTGCTAACATGTCCTATTTAATTAATTTCACTGAGTAAGGTATACATGGTTTCTGATTGAACCCTTTTATACTATTGTAGGATTAATTGTCTATTTTGCAATGCAATAAGTCCCATAGCTTTTCGATATTTGTGTGGTTTATAGCAAATTTATATTCTGCTGAATTTTGATTCTGAACAACAGTTGTATTGTGTGAAAACTATACTGTTCTGGTAGTGTATAGACCTGACATGTATTTTTAGAATGAAATAGACATCCTGATGGATCTACAAAATTTGGAATCATTCCAATTACATTTTTATAAAATTTTCCATGAATCATAGAAGATGAGATGAGATATGGACTAGGTTGCTGTGAGATCAATGTTGAATTATGAGACAAGTCTTGTATTTGAGGGCTCTAAACTTAGTATAAAATCTTGAAAAAAATTCCACCAGTTTATCCATTTTAGGAGTAAAAGCATGTTAGTTTTAAGCTTAAACAATGGAGGTTTTAATTTTTGAGATTTTTTTTCACATAAACTACTCAAATTAGTTCACATCTAGTTTTTATTTTATTTTTTATCTTATCTTACTAAGTTAATGGTGATTTTCAATCTAATATCTTAGTTGCCTATATTCATTTATAATGTAATGTAATTATGATTTTCTATCCATTCCTATAAGGTTTACATGGACTCCTTATGCTTTAAAAATATATAAGTATATATATATAATGTAATATTTCATATTAAATTATGTCAAATTAGTTTTGAGTATTAATGATGAATTCCAATTCTATATTCTTAATTCCTTAATTATTTTCTTATATTCTAATTTGAGTAAGCCTATAGTAACTAATTGTACCTCATTTGCTAGTCTAGAGTAATATGAGAAAATAAATAAATAAAAAATAGAAATAAATTTTTTATAAGATATTGAGGTCTATCTTTAGTCACTCGTCCATCCAATCCATCTCATCTCACTAATGAAAAGATAAAAGACAATGACATGAATCATGCATCATGACATCTGCATTATGATATCTTGGGCTTTTTGTCCATTTTATCCTATCTTGAATCTTGGCTAGATGCGAATCCTTATATAGTTGTTACACTATACAGTGATGGATCTAGGTGATTTATGCCTCTAGTAGATCATTACTTAAGGTTCGATGCTAGTTAGATGCAAAGTATTCTCATTGATTAGGTGCCAACTAAATAGGCATCATGCCTAATCCTTTGGGTCCATAATGGCTTGCCGCCATATCAATTTGAGTATTCATACGGATCATGTATAAATACAAGAATAACATCAGTTAACATAGCAAACATGCATGACATACCCTAAAGAAATGTTTGACTACTTCTTAGTGATTATAATTTTTATACCTTTGTCATGTAATTGTGTGTTTGCTATGACACTTGATGTGTATGCTATATGAAATTGAGTATTAGATTTGGTTGTTATTTCTTTTGATTGTGTAGTATAATTGTGATTGGAGAGCTTGAACATTGATATTATAGGATAAGTTATCTTTCTTGTTTATTTCAATATGCTATCCCAATCTCACTCTTCCTTCTTTTGTGTTTCTTGGATTTATTCCTTGATGACAAACAAGAGAAATATACAAGGCAAGGGAGCTATAGTCTAGTGCATTAGGGAAATGTTAGATTCAAAGGCAGATGCATTACTTTGGGGATACTTTCCCACTTGCTTATTTTTGCTTGTCTGTTTTGCTATGTTTTGTATATATTCATTTGTTAGTAAGACTAACTATGTTTGGAGCTTTTTTTTTTTTTTTTTGTAATGATGCTTCTCAATAGTAGTTTAACCATATGGATTTTTGAATAACTTTAGTACTTATGTTTCAAACTCAATACTTTAGGTATTAAGACTTTATATTTTGCACTAGATAATTCTATCTTTAAATCCATAATTTCAAATGATTTAATTTTCTTAAATTACAGAAAAATAGGTACTTGAAATTCATAAAGACTGAGATTTTGCATAAATTTATTGAATTTTTTGTAAGTTAAATATATATATATATATAATTATAAATCAAGTACTTGTTGTCTTCCATCCACTTCCTTTGTGATTGTGCTGCTAACATTTCAATCAAACTATTAAAACTTCTTTCATTTAAATTTAAACTAATATACAAGAATTATGATTTAATATGTAAAGGTATTTATATTATTTCATTTTATATGAAAAAAAACCTTCATGATTTTTTATAAACTTTATATTAAATTGTTTAATTTACTATTTCAGTTCATTTAGGAAGTTAAGTTTTAGCTCCAACGTAACGTTGGCATTATTGACTCAGACAAAAACCAATCAAAACCGGTAACTCATCTAGTTCAAAGCTTGCACCTGTTCGATTTTAACGTTTGCATTCTCTTTATATATTGGCACTACAAGTTTCCATATACTGGCGTTATGTTGCACGTTTCCATAAACTGATGTTGTACACTGCCATATACTTAAACTACACCCCACTTCCCCTATATACTACACAACGTTGCACTTGCATAAATTTAAAATTTCAAACTTTGTAGTTTTGTACTAGCATTATACAGGTTCGAACCCAAGTCCCATGGTTTACTTCAAAGTAAATTTTCGCTTTATATAGACAATCCATATAATATTCATCAACTATATACATAATATAAAACTTGTAAATTAAAAATAAACTGATTCATGCACTTCAATTAGTAACTCATCAGTTCATCTAATGATTCATCTATCTAGTACTTTTATCGAATTAATCATTGGTTCACTTTTGATAGCACTAGTCTATATTTTTTGTCCAAATTTCAGTGATTCCCTCAAGTGATGAGCATGACTATCATCATTAATTGATGTATAGAAAATTTTGTTACAATAGTTAATTTTCTTGAAGAAACCTTGAAAAGACAAGTTTTTGGAGCATTTATTCTTTTCTTCTTTCTATTTTTTAGCAAATACGCAAACAAACATGGATGAATCAAGTTATTTTGTCTTAAGATTAAAGTTTAAGCAAACAAGAGTAATTAATTTTAATCAAATGAACTTGATTGGACTTAGAATATGGTTAGTAACCGAAATAGAAAGAGATTTGTAAAGATAAAATAATTAAGCATTTAAAGGATATTCAAAACACCGATATCTAGTTTAGGATTACATCAAATACTTTATTCAACCTTTACTTTCACATTTTTTCTTCTTCTTGTATTACGTCTAGTACTTTATTATACTTCATTTTATCTTAAATAAATTTCGAATGATTATCATTAATAACACATTTTTATTTTTATTTTAAGAACATACTTTCTAGAAGAAAGAAAAGTTAGGAATTATCAATTCATCTTGTCTTAAATGTTCCCTAAAATATGACTTTTGTATTAATCAAATAGAGAGTAGATCTAAAATGAATATCACTAAATCTCTATTGTAAAATATATTTAATTTTAATAATATTTATTGACATAAAAAATATTTAATTTTAATAAGCTAACTATTAAGTTGATATATTAATATAAGTTTGAACCTTTTTTAAAAATAAAAAAAATATATGATCAATGAAATTAAAATAAATAGTCATGATTAACTAGTGGTTAAAATAACTATTTTCTTTATATTTTACTTTATTATTACATTTACAAAAATTTTAGAATCCAACAATGAATCTGTATATCATTCCTTAGGTTAAAGACACATACAATCAATTTAAATTTAAGATGACAAATTATACAAACTCCGAAAATTTTTTGGCCGAATAATTCAGCCTACCCATATAAAAGTGTCATTTGTGAATTTATTTAAATACAAATATTAATTAATTTACTATATTTAATTATTATTATAAAATCTAATTAATTAATTTACTAAAATTAAACAAAAAGTTTAAAGTAGTTAAAAATTGCATAAAATGTAAAACAAAAAAATTTTTAAACACAAATTTTATTTATTACATCATCACTTAACAGTTAAAATTAATATTAAAAATTAAAAATTAAAAGTAGAACATATTAATTTATACGAAATTAAAAATATAAATTTAAATAAAATAAAAGATTAAAAATATATTTTATCCTTAAAAAATATAAAGAGAAATAAAGGATTTCAAATTAGGCTGGGTATCCATATATCAATGTTGATACAAGAAGAAAATAATAGGAAGAACCAAGTAGCGGACGCAACCCCTAAATTGTATTTGTGTGAAACTTTATGATTTATAGCGTGAAAACTTTTGAATTATGTACATGTTTAATTTATATTTAAAATATTAATGATTACTAATATGTATTTAAGTTTGATGATAATGAAAAGTTTTAAATTAAGAAATTATTATTTATTCAGAGTGCACAAGGTACAAATAATAAATTATATTAATTTTTTATAAATATCAAATAATAAAAAATTATTTCAAGTTGTATATCATACAAAATCATATTTAATAAAAACATAAATAGAGAATTTTATTTTTATTAAAAAATAATACGTATATTAATAGTATAGGAGTTTTTTTATTATCATCCAATAAAAATTTACTTATATGTGTTGAGGTTTTTGAATTTTAATATAAAAATATATATTTGTTTGTTAAACATCACAATTAATATATGGAATTTTTATGTAAACATAAATATATAAAATTTATCAAATTTCATATTCAAAATCAATTATTGATAAACAAAGAGTTTAAAATTATATCATTGTTTAACATATTTATTATGCCTATTTATTTTAAAACTGATATTAAATTGTTAGCATTTTAAAAGATAGTTTGAATACATTCTAAGCTTAAAAAAAGGTCATGCTTTTTTTTTCACAACCACTAAATGAAAATACTTCATCAATTCTTTTGATTTTTTTATCTTTTTTTTTCTCATTACATCATCAATTATATTAATCACTTATCTTTTTTTTTTTTTTATCTCTCGAGATAAAAATATTCAAGATGTTTAAGAATTT
>JAMLFT010010667.1:0-11657 GCA_026544285.1 Pachyrhizus erosus
ATAATTTAAAAACTATTTGACATTTCATTAAGTAAATTCAAATTAACATACAATATATTTTTCTAAAATATAAGTAATTTTTAATTATAAGATTACTTAATTATAAATGTCTGATTTTAAAATAATTTAGTATGCGTACTTGTTGAGATAATATTAAAATATTGAATAACTAAATCATTAAAATTTAATATATAAAGAAAATTATTGAGAAGAATAACTCTAATTTTGCAAGAAACTTCTTCCCCATCCTCTTTCTCTCTCCGTATATTATTAAATTTTAGGAATCTGTAGAGAAGATAAAGTCGTGTCAAATTTTTTTGGGTAGCCTTTTGTGTTTTGGTGGAAACAATGGAAAGGGAGAAGGAAAAAGAGAAACTGTGGGTAGTGAATTAATTTACTGAGAGACTGAATCACTCAAATTTAATAAAAGTATCTGTTTAATTTTTATTCAATAAAAAAGAATAAAACATAGACATTCTATAAAAGCTTATTAAATGAAATTTTAAGAAACTGTAGGAAAGAAAAAGTTGGTCAAATATAATAAAAGCAGCTATTCAATTTTTGTTCAATAAATAATAAAATTAGAAAACCTATAAAAGCTAATTAAAGAGCTTTAAATATATATATATTAACATTAAATTTTAAGAAGATGTAGAAAAGACAATGTCATGTCAAGTATAATAAAAGTAGCTGTTTATTCAATAAAAAGAAATATCGAAATTCTATAAAAGCTAATGAAAGAGTTTTTAGTTTTACTTTTAAGGAGCAGAGAAATAATAAAGAAGTTAAATTAAACATTGCTAGAAGTATAGATTATCCAAATATATTGACCAACCAAAATTTCCAGAGTTATTGATGTACCTGCACCTTACTTACAGTTCCGATTCTGCACTAATTTGTTTATCAGCTGAATAGCAGCTATATTTGGTGTTACTTTTTTCTCTAAATAAATTTGTTTTTCTTACTCTTTTTCCTTATAATATCTCATATACGAAAACACAATGTTTTCTATTTCTAAGATCACGCAACCAAAGTTTTAAAAAACGATTTGCGACCGTGATTTTGATCATAATATAAAAGTTTTTCGGGTGTTGGCAACTGTAACTGTGACCAAATCGGGACAATTGTCAGTAATTTTTTCTGCAATATAAAAAAAATGCGACAAAACTACAACGGTAACCGTAATTTAAAATCTTGCATGCAATGCAACATATAATAATTCTATTTTCCCGCAGATATAACTCGATAAGTTTATAATCAAGATAGAACATGGAGTTGAGTTGCAATGTAAGAATTTGTCTCTTAAATTAAGCATGATGAATACTGATGGAAGGAATATATGTATATACATCCTTTATGCTTCTATCAGACAGTAACAGGAAATTCTAGAATGAATACTTATAACATAATAAAATTGAACAGAATCAATTTATGCTCCGCAATTCCTATTTACATTACATCCATTAAGCTTGAACTTAAGAAGCAATTGCCCCTTTGGTGTCATATCAACATTAGCTACACCATGATATTCACTCCCATCTTTTCTGAATGAATCCTCACCCACCACCACAGACCTTGAAATATTTTCACAAGGCACCGTTTGCTGGCATTCTTTAATCACAGTGTCGGCATAATAAAACTTGTTCATGCTATGGATTTCCTCTAACGTACTGTGCCGTGCCACGGCCAAAATATCCACCATTGAGCGTTTCTTACATCTCCCATTACGCCTTTTGCGTTTATCTTTAACTGCCTTGGATAGTGCCAACAATGGACTGCTCTTATGAACATTAGTTGAACTTGGGAGGGAACATGTATCTGTTGGTTCAGATAAATTGGCAGAAATGCTGCAGTTACGCTGATTTCCTCCCTCTTCGTGTGATGAAGGATGGTTGGTGACTTTGTTGTCACATACATTTTTAGTAGTACTTTGTGGGTGGTCATCATCAATGAGATGCGTCACTTCAGCTTTTCCAGAATCAGCTTCTTTATCATTTTCATTTGGCAAATGCATCAAGTTGGAACAACCTTCGAGTGTTTCAGCAAGTGAAGTTTGCTGTCCAAGTGGTGGCAACACCTCCTTCAGACCATGTTTTAAACACAATTGCAAGTGCTTCTCATGAAATGGCCAGTTATGAAGGATATTTCTTTGACGAAAAGCAGCAACATACTGTCTGCAATATAATTTATAATCTATCAGTGATCAAGAAAATAATTATTTTATGTCTATTTACTCTTCTGTTTGTCATCAACTACACTTAAACTGGCATTAAAGGATCCTTCCAAAATCTAAACAAAGTTTTGATAAAATTCACAAAAGCAAATGCAAAAGGCAAAATCAAATAAGAAAAAGAGTTGTTGGACAGAGAAAAATCATAAGCTTGAGCTGCATTGGAATGATTATAAATAACCTACAACCAACAGGTGCTTCACACCTTACAACCTCAAGATAATGCAATTCAAGAGATCAATCCAAAAATAGAACATGCAATAATGGCATAATATTTAAGGGAAAAAAAATAAAACCTCATTCATAAATTGAAATGCATATGTATGTTTATGGTAACTTTTTCAAGCACATTAGTACCTTATTGAGAAGGGTTTACCATCAGTTCCAGAACCCGTTTGTTGTAGCAGAGATTGCGAAACCGCCGGTAGGTTTTGATTTTGCTGCTGAGACATCATTCACCTGAAAGATTGCAGCTTTGCAGGTGGATCCCAAACTAAACTCCCTAAATTAATATTTAGGCAAAAATCCTGCAACCCCAGTTTTTGCCTATAACCACAGGAATGCTACACATAAGATGCAGAAGAAAAAAACTCCATAAAATCACCAAGTGCAATACCCTAGGACGCAGAAAAACAAAATCAGAGACTGACAACCACAAAATCTGCATATGGGTACGCAAAAAATGCTCAATTTATCAACAGAATAAAAGGAAAAAGGGGTCAAAAGTTAAAACTTTAGTGAGTATTTGAACGAAACAACGGCAGAGTCGGCTAAACCTTGAAGCTTCGGAGGAAGAGAAAGGGTCATAGAAGTGGCGAGGGAGCAATGGGTGGGGTTTGGTTTTAAAGGAAATAAGTATGGCGAAACGAGAAACACGATTTCAGTGTTTGAAAAGAAAGAGAAATGGAAGAGAGAGAAAGTAAGCAAAGCATGAGAAACTGACTGAGAAAAAACGAGTGTGTAGAATAGTCTCTTTGTAGTTTTGTGCTGTTTCTTTCTTTTTATAAGTCTCTTTGTTTTCCGTTTCGTTTGGGTTGGTTTATTTATTTTTTTACTTCATTTAACTATTTCTCAAAATATAATTAAGGGAGGGTTATTTTTATTAATTTTAATAATTGGGTTTGCCTCTGCTGCTATTCATACAATAAAGTTTAGGTGGCATGTGGAAGCCTCCTTAATAACCCAAAACAGGGCATTCTCGTAAACTTGGCTTGTCCTAAACTACGAATGCACTCATCACTTCTATTCTTATGCCACAAATTCAACTAAAATTGAGAAATGTGGTCATTTTGCAGAAAATGAATTGGGTCATAGAAGGCTAAGGGAAAGCTATATATTGTATGTGTGTTGGTTAAGGTAATCTCTCTTGGTCAGTATAAATTTTACAATCTGTCTATATACAGCTGTTTTTGTACGTTTTGGTTATATTAATTAATATATAACTCAGGACAAAAGAAAATTCCAAGGCGGCGCAAATGCTTTGCTTTGCAAGTAGCGGGTATATATATCTGGCAAGAAGTGCCAGACGTATCTGTATGCAAAATCCAACCTCTGCAGGAGAAAGTACAATCAACAACAAGAGTCTCAGATTGACCTTTTTAATATGATAACACACAAATGATAGCTGTTAGCTGCTAGCTACTATCCAATCCTATGGTGGTTTTATTTCCATATTGGAAGTCTTACAGCTTAATTAGTTAACTGAACAGCATGTTGAAGAATACTGAATTTAGTTGCTTTACTATAAAATAGGTATAACATATCATTTGGATTTTCCAATGCTTTGCTGGTTTCAGATCAATGACAACATTCTGACATTTAGCTGGCTGGAGCAAATTTAGCAAAATTTGTTGCAGTTGTAGAAAGAATTGCATCCAGTCCATTTTAGTTGTAATTAAGTCTCCAACATTCTGCAATAAATTAAAGTGGCTTCCGTGTATATGCAACATGGGCAAAGTTCTGATATAGAAGCGAAGCAAAGGATAACGAAAAATTAGATATATACTAAATATAATTTATGTCATCACCATCAATACTAATTACCTTACATGTATGCTTTCCTGTTTTTGTGAACGGAGGAGTACAGTTCAGGCTTCACAGATGGCAATTTTTTTTCCCCAAATTTGTAATGTGTGTGTGTGTGAGTGTGTGTTTTAATTCGTGTAAAAGGTCACATGGGCTATACCTACATGTATAATCATTTGCATGCATGCGTTGAGGATAGTTAATTATTTCCTTTGCTAAATGTTTCCTAGATCTCATGTCATGTGATACCTTCAATTCCAAAACGTAGCGCCTAGCCTTTTTTTAAGAATGTAGACAATGAAATTCGAAATCATGCCCAGTGGTGCAATCCTAGCTAGTTGCTTTCTTAGCTAATTAAGTGCTGCTGAGCTATATATATCCAGGAATATATGCACATAATTGAACTTGATATATGAATAAGTTATTTCTCAGATAATAGAAAGATGATGAATAAAGATAATATGAGGACTATCACAATGCATAAAGATAGCATTGGAGTACATAAAATACCAGAGAAACTCTAGTTCTTCTTATTTACATGTATAAATATGAGCAATGTTAACTCTAGCTTTTTCATGTAATTATTTAAAATTTATTAATTTTAATGAGTCTTATTTTTTATTTAATCATTATTTCTTTTAATTTAAAAGTTAGACTCATTAAAATTAATAATTTTCAATAAATTTTAATTAAATTATAAAAAAATAAAAAAATAAAAATTAAGAGAGTATCACTAACATAATAATATGAATATATCATATTAACGTTATTCTCACAAAACATTACATTACCTCCTTTTATATTGAACAAGCAAAAACAAGAAAAGAAAAACTCGTTTTATAAGTGTTCCCTCAGGATTAAGACATTTATTGTGAACCAGATTCTGAAGTCTCCCTTACTTTTTGCATTACGCATCATTGCAAAACCAGAAAAAAAACATCGTCATGAAAAAACTAAATACAAATTATCATCACAGCAGGATCTTTAGCTAATGGAATACCACATGCAATAATAGTCATACAGAACATGATTAACCATACTCTAATTATGTAACTAATAAATCATACCAAATTATTCAAACCAGTATAGAGACTGACGGATTGAAAAGTTTTTAAGGCACTCAATTCCATTTGGATCCTGCCCATTGTTGCAGCAAACCTAAAAAATAGTGTTTTCCTTCTCAGCTCATTATCTGTTCAACTCGTGTCTCGTTTAAATGAATACAGTCCTTGTATACCAATTGGTTTGGGCACATTTCGAAACAAAGAGAAAAAAGATTATCATGTGACGCCTATTATTATAGCTTATCAGTTACACGAGTTTCTAATTATTAATACGAGGAACACAGCAGAAGGGATAAGAAAGACATGGAAGGCTTTGAATTTGGTGTTATGATTAGAGTGGCTTCAAGAATCAATTTTGAAATAATGTAAATCAAAGTAAAAACTCAAGCCTCACAAATTTTGAAATTAATGCAATGCTGTGGAGTTGAAATGTTAATCTGAAAGCTTTAGGGAAGTCATTTTCAAAAATAAAATAACAAGGAAGATATTATTTTCATTTTTTTAAGAATATATGAAGAAATACATCTGTGGTCATAGGAGTCCATGTCATATATATCTTTGTTTACTGTTTGCATTTTTTCTCTCTATCCTACTGCCACTACATTTTTTGTGCAATTTACGGTTAAAACAATATTTACCTTTTATTAGTTCGTGTATGTATTGGTATTTGAGTTTTTTTTTTTTTTTTTTTTCTCTCACCTATAGCAGCTCGGGTAAGGTTCCAAAAGGCCTTTTCTGAAGCTATAATATCATCAATTCAGTCACTGCTGGGCATATATGGTCACTTGGAAATACTGTAGATACAATAATCCTGTGAATGAAAGGATGAGGTTATATCTTTGCATAGATGTGTTTTTCAGAGGCACAATAAATGAAACAAACAATCGCTTTGTTGTTAATGAATAAATCCTGCTGAGTGTCGAATTAACGCAGAGTCTTCGTTTCAGCAGCTATGGAATTTAGGCCTAAATTGGGTTGACTCACGATCGATGAATTTGTTTGTGAAATTAAATTAAAACGATAAAAATTCATCGAAGCTAGCAAAATGTTTTATCTAGATGCGTTTTAGATATATATACATGTGAATCTGTTCACGTGGAGTTTATGCTTTATAATTATATGTGGATTTTATATATGTCTGCATCTTTACTAATGAACTCTATGAAAGGTAGAAAGAGGGTAGTTTGCAAAGAGAAAAATATTATGTATATAATTAAGAATAAGCTAGCTACTAGCTAATGATCATAACTGTAAATATATCATCAATGGAGGCAGAATTACATGTATTAGGGCAATACTAGTGTTAAGCTTACTTAATTGATGTAATGTGGGTTGTAAATAAGTGATTTCTTCATTTCTCAGGTGTCCAAACAAATGCAGGTCTAGATAAGGTGTTGGTCATTAATTAGCACTGTATAAAATAATTATGCTAAAGCATTTCTAATGTTGCAATTATGGTGAAACAGCTTAACTCACTTTTGGCTGGTTCTACAATGTTACACTTCTTTAATAATACAATCTTCAAAAACTTAAAATAAGTCTTAAAATTGTCTCACAATTTTAAGAAAAAATGTTTATATAAACAACAATTCTTATATACAAAAATTATCACGTTAAACTCTCTAACGTTCTTGAGTTTAAAAATCTCATAAACAACTCTTGTTAAAGTAGTTCCAAGGTAAGTAGTGGTATATATAACACATGCTACTTTAGTTTAATGGCTTCAACCAATAAAGCATAGCATAACAAAGCATCGTGAAGCATAGCATAACAAAGCATCGTGAAGCATAGCATAACAAAGCATCGTGAAACTAAGGTAGGGTAACTTGTCCTATTTAACTTACATGGGGATTTCAATACACGTGCCTCCATTTTCAGTTTGCTTAGTCAAGATCCTTTCATAAAGTTCACTATAGCTAAGCTAGCTAATTGTTAGACAAAAGACAACATAGCAAATAGAAAAATCCTGTTTCCTTGGAAACCATGTGAGAGTTTCTTCAATAGAAATTCTGAAGAGAACTCTTCGTAAGCTAGCTCCCGAGTCGTCAATTCGGGTCTCTCATGTTTCCTTCATCTTCCCACATAATATATTTCTAGTTAGAAATGTCAAAACTGAGATTGTCTGAAATGAATTATGTCAAAGAATATTCATGATGCTTCACTTAGGGACACACATATATATACACACTATCATAATCAATATACATTTGACATATTATACGTATGATCAGCATCATATTGATTGAGATTAGATTATTGGATGGAACAACATATAACAGTTAATCCTATCTTTTCCATTTCCATTCCAGTTCCTCCTTCTGTAATTTATTAATCCATTATCTTCGCAGAGAATTTTGGAAGTCCATAATTAGAAATGTCAAAATTATTCAATCTAGTCTAATATGTCTTAACTTGTTAAGATATGAATTGAATTGGATTGAGTAGAATCTATTTTGTTATTTAATTGAAATTTCAATGAAGATTGACGATTGGGAGGAATTAATCCATCAAAATTAAAAAGAAAAAAAAAAGTTATAAAAGAAAACTAGATTAACCCACTAAATAAATAAAAATATAGAGAAAATAAAAATAAATAAATAACTATTGTATATATCAATTATAAAGAAAACACAAATAAATTATAGTGTTAATATAATAAATCATCTAAATATCTTAATACTAAAACAATAAAGTCCATCAGAGCTAGTCCATGACGAGGAGTTTGTGTATTTATATAAAATCTTACATTCAAATCTTGATGTTGTCATTTTATAAAAAAATCTTAAAAAAAAAATCAATTTGACACCCCAGCTCAACAACTCATTATTAATTCCTCAAATTTGTATATATTAAAGCGAGTTAAAGTTTTAATATTTTTTCACCCAAACTTGCACCACAACAAACAATATAAAATAGAGTATAACAACTCACTACAAAACAACTCTCTTACGTATTGGACTTTTCATTTCCGCTAACAAAATCATTCACCTACAACATCATTTATTAACTAGCCGTCAATAAATTTACACTATAAAAAATGATGATTAAAATTCTTGCTTAAACTCCTAATCAATTTTATCATTAAACATTTTTGTTTGTTTGTTTTCCTCTATCTAGTTTAAACATTTATGACTAATAATTTACTATGATAACCTCAAGTAAGCGTGCACAACTCTTCATTCATGATGCAAATAAATTCTAATTTTAATTCTATTAATAGTCATAAACAAACACCTAACCATTCAACTCATCAAATGTTTCTATCTCTTCACCGTCTTCACATTCTAACTGTTCTATATTGTAACCATTTTTTCATTCTCAAAATCCGAATTCCAACCCTTCATCCATGATGGGTCATAGGTATATGGTGAAGAAACAATTATGGTTCCAAAATTTGCAGCACCCCTTTCTCATTTCCTCTCTTTTGTTTGGTATCTGCGATTTTATTATTTTTTATTTTTTGTTTTGGGTGGAGGGGAGTTCTTGCTCAGATGGATCACATAGTTGGATTCCTTGACATCATTTCCTTCTTCAGTTCTCTGGTGGGTTCACAGTTTAAGTATGTCAAAACATTTTGTTTTTTGTATTTAACTTTTTCCTTTTTTTGGACTTCTTAATCTTCCACATGTTAGGAGTTTAACCATTTTAGTTTTTAGGTTCTACTCTTTGAATCAGTAAATTATTGCTAAGAAAATTTTAAGAAGTACGTAATTTAAAATATGGTGAAAAGTTTCTTTGTTTGACAAGCACAGTCCATGTGAAGCATTTACATTAATGGTGAACATTTTTTTTTTAATTTTTTTTCCCTTTTCTTAGAGTTATAGCAGGATTATGAACTGACATACACGTTTTGTTTCCATTAGAAAATAATTTTTTTAGTGCTTATTTAACTGAAGATTTAAATTGGAATTTAAATTTAGTGCTTATTTATATATTACTATACATTGTAGATTATTTTTATCCTTTGTATTTACTTACACAGGTATCAAGGACATAAACACCATATTTTGTTATTCAGAAAGTTGTGGCGATGACATAACAAGGTTGCTTAATTACAAAAGTGAATGTAATGCCAGATTTATGGTCATAAGTTTCTTCCTTTCTATCTTTTAAGGGACAGAGTTATTTTCTTTACTTCTATTAGGGTGCAAACACATGGTTTATCTGGGTTGGTCTATATTGTGGACTTATAAAGGGATTGAAAAGTTGTTGAGGCGTCTTCGTTTGTTTCCCGTATTTTATTTTTTATTTGATTAAGAAGGATTTCTTATGCTGCTGTTAATATTTTTCTTCATTCTCTTGATTGTTTTATCAAGAAATTTACATCTTGTGATTGTATTTATCATGGCTTTTTGTGAAGGAAGGTGTGGAGAAGACCATCTATAAAAAACCTTGCTAAGTTTTGTAATTGTGAACCCTATTTCAAGTGATAAACCTCAGTATTTATGTTATCCGTTTCACTAACTTGGTATTAATTGCAGCAGAAGTAGCCAAAAGCCTTGATAAATTTGATGGTCTTGTATCCAAATCCCGTTAGTTTTGTCGTTTAACTTTTACACTCTTTAAAATAAGCAGTTGACAACCACACTGATTGAACTTCAATTATAAGTTAAACAACATATAAAACATCCAATGATTCACTCTGACAATTTCATTTCTATTTCTCATTCCCATTCTGTTAGTATTCAATGAAAAAGAACTGATTGGCATATGGATAATGTTACAAACTGATTTGATGTATCCTATAACAAAAAGAGATGCAAAGGATATAGAATTTAAATGTCTTTTTTATTTTTAGAGCTGTAGTTTAAACTTTAGGTGCACCAATTTATTTAGCCCAAGGAGTAAAATGAAGCATGGTCAACATCTTAGTCACTTTAAAACATCACAGTTTTACTAAGTTATTACAAGTTATTGCATTGACCCTATTATTATTCTTTATAGACAACAAAAGCATTGGAAAATGTTTTGCTTAACAATATCGACTTATGTATTTCTATTATTATGTAATGCAGATGCAGTATACCTATTGAGACAGTACAACTCTTTCTCCTTCAATGGTCAGCTGTCTAGCACATAATTTTGGAAATGGCATAATAAAGTTGTGATGTGAAGAACATGAAGAAAAGGGAAATTGCATTGGTGATCATACAATTTAAATATGATTTTGGTTCATCAGGGTCCCCTAATGAATGGGTTAATATATATTCCATTGTGTACTATGCAGTTGAGTTGCTTTCATTTGTAAAGAAGAGGGTATTAGGTCTTAACCTTCTTAAGTTTTTCTTTTTAACAATTTTGATATATAAACTTAATTACTTAAATGTTAGTGCGCTTAAATATGCTTTTGTTTCATCAGAGTTTCATGCTGTGTTCAGTCCAGAAGCCTTGCCATGACCACCCTACTACACCTCTGTCAGAGCCTCCGCCCTGAGTTTGACCCTCTCATCTTCATGTTTTTCTTTTTGCCTTGTTTTGTATTTCCATTTATACCTTATTCATTTAGATTTTATTTGTGTATTACGCTGACAACTTTTATTGTATTTTATTTCATTTTATTTGGTAACAAAGCGTGTGTTTGGGCCATTTTAGTGAAGATCTTGAATTGTCATGCCTTTTATTTGCTATTAGTGCTTATGGGCACTAACTGTTTTATGTGAATTGATAAAACTTCTTTTTAATTGTTTGGGTCCTTCGACTATGTAATGGGTCAAGCGTTTGAGTTATCTGATGTTGTGTATAGAGAGTAAGATGAATGTTGGTATGCTTTTATGCATTCACATAACAAAGCTTGCGATTATTATCTATAATATAATTATTGTAGTTTTTTTAAAGGTAATTGTAGTTAAGAAATATATTATTGTTTATTATGATGTAAGTTGCTTAAATAATATACAAGCTTATCTTTCAGTCATTGTCGTTTGGTGACAAAGGCTGTCACCACACCATTCTTTTTAACTTATATTTCTAATCGTTATATATTTTTATATTTTCTACAATTCGGAAAAAAGAGGCAATCAAGTATTCATGATATTGCATGTTTCTTTCTTTATGACGATATGTAATGCTGTATATTGAGAGAAAAATCAATTATAATAAAATATATATGACTTAAATATTAATTTAATTTCTAAAAATATAGTATCTTTTTGTTTGTCTTTGAAATTTTTTTACTGTAATTTTTTAAAAATTAATTTTTTTATTTTAGTTCTTATTATTAAGTAACAACATTATTTAATATTGTAACAGAAACTTTAACATTGCATTTACTTATTATTTAATAAAAAAAGGTTTGATAAGATAATTTTAAGTGTTTTTAAATTTTTATATGTTCAAAA
>JAMLFT010010668.1:0-11657 GCA_026544285.1 Pachyrhizus erosus
AGTTTAGTAACTTATTACATCATAAAAAAATTTAATAAGATAATTATGTATAATTTTTTTTAATAAATTATATTTTTAAATTTTTATTTTTTAAAATAATTAATAATATTAAACTAGTTAATAAGATATTTTTAAAAAATTACATATTATTTTTTTTATCAAACTTCTTGATAATGTGACAAATTATTTAATTTCAAGAACAAAAATTAAAAATAAAAAATACTTGATAATAGATATCAAAATATTTTTCTTTAAAGAATTAAGATAAAAAAATAAAGAATCAAAATTAAAAGAATTTACTTTTTAAGAACGAAATTCATATTTAACCTAAACATAAAATAAATAAAACACGTATCTTATGATAGAAGATCAATTTCACAAGAAATCAGATTCGATCGCCTATGAGAGAGAGAAACGCAACTTTTATATGTCTTTATGAGAGTTTATAAAATACTTCTATAATTAACCAAATACTTAGGAGTTGAGTCTTTAACACTTTTTTCGTTTTTTTAAAAAACAAATAAGTCCATTCAATATAAATTAATTAAAAAACTTTTGTATGTGAAGTCAAGCATCTAATTTTGTGCATTTTCAAGTCGGGTTCTTCAAACCACTTTTTAAGTTACCCTAACCAAACTCAGTGTTAAAATAATTTAAGTTTTATATTCCTTAAAAAAATTAAGCACATGTTATAAAACATTTCAATCTACATATGTGTATATATATACCTTATTTACATTATGATAATATTTTTGTATTGATATAACTTGTTTTGAATATATTGTAAACTATATTATAGTTTAATTTTCTTATTACTTCTGATTAAGTTTTTATGACTTTGTCATGCATGCATGATGTCTAAACTTATATTTTTTTTGCTTAAATCCTGAGTTAGCTTGATTCTTACGTGGTCATTACTTGAGCTTTGATTGTGACAATAGGTCCAAAAAACTTGTCTCGGATGAAATATTAAGTCTACATCGGGAGATACACACAAATCAATTTCATCCCTTCATACTAGGTCAAGCCTCGACAAATTTAGCCATAATGTTCATATTTATATTTTAAAATATTTTCTTGCTTTTCCATTTTTGGTTTTTTTATTGAATTTAGTACTATGCTTATTTAAGAAAAACATTTTTATTTACACAGACAAATTTAATTATACAAAACTTTATAAAATTTATATACACAATTCTTAAATTGATAAAAAAAATATATAATGTCTAAATATGTAATTAATTTAATAAATATTTAAAATTTTGTAAGTTTCTTTATTTTTCAATAATTTGTTAGCAAATGAATATAAATCTATTGATAATTAAATTCATTAAATGGTATTACAACACCATGAGAAGCAAAATATGTCAGAGATGAAGCGTTTCATCGCAAAATCCATCTCAAATTTAGCAATTAAATTAACGACAAATTATGTTTGAAATGGAAACTTTCGTCAGCCAAGTCGTTCTCCAATCATATATATTCTATGAATTTATTGATGAAAGTAGTGGTTATATTTTACAGAGAGAGTTTTTCTTTTCAATCTCTATCACTAACTATGTTTAAACATTTTTTTTTTAGAATCACACATATGTTTTTATAAAAGATAATCTTATTTGAGTCAATAAAACTATTATTAACATTAAAATTCATCTTTTAAATATATAACACAGTTATATACTCAGAATTTAAATTTAAGATCTTTAATTAAGTTATATTTAGCAATGAATTTAGTGATAAAATATTTAAAACAAACAAACCATATTGGTAATTCTAATCATTTCTTTATTTTTTTTTAAAAGAAATAATTTTCTCACGATCTATTCCTATTAGTAAGAGATGTAAACAATTATATTTTTGGTAACAGTGGACCTGCTTGCTATACGTATGACATATTGTCTCAAAAAGGTTTATAAATACATAGGCTGAGCTTGAGATGCCTATTATATCATGCCACCCGGCCAATGGAAGAAGGAATTTATTTTATATTTGATTGAATGCATATTCCACATCACTGGGATTTAACATGGAGCGTTTGGATGAATAGCAGATTAATGATGGTAGATGTTCAAAACTAGGGACATATATATCAATCAGGAGAACTGTTTTGGTGGATGTTGTCAATTGTGGGTGTGGAGGCATTATCTAATTGCGATCCGTAAGAAAAGTAAAATGCATTATGCATAAAGAAAATAAGAAAAAAGAAATGGTTGGAGGAAATATTTGATGGATGCCAATTATAGGTCATTCTATTTCCCGAGAACATGATTACCAAATTAAGCACAACCTACGATGGTGGTAAGAATAATATTGTCCCTTATCAATTGGACGAATGCATTCTAAAATTGTCATGCTATGAGATGACACAACTATGTATTGCGTTGGTATGCCTAACCCATCTTGATTTGGAGAAGGTAAAAGAAAAGGTGATGATAGGGATCCCACAATGAGCGTGAACTATCACCTCCAGGTAGTGAATATGTGTGTTTTTCAAAGAAGGGGTCCATGCTCATTTAGGTTGGCTTTTAGCCACGTACACGTCTTTTTCTCTTGCTGGACCCCTTTCATAAGTGGCTCATAATTAATTCTCAAGAGAAATGTTCAATTCAATTCAAGTTCTTGTGTCACTGTTGATGTAGCTAGCTTTACATGCCCACCCTTGTGTGTGTGTTCCCTTGGCTCGTTGAATTTGAATGAAAGCAATTCTTTCTCTTGGAGACTTTTCGAAAGCCATGTTTCAAAGCAAATGGCGACTAGGCACTTATTATCAAGCATTGCTTCAAGGTATTGAACTAGGTGTAGGTGGGGGGTGTTATTAATTTCTAGCTTTCTCAACCCTTTAACTAGTCTTTTCATGCTTGGCACTGCTGACTGCACTTAAGCATTGATGGGATGTGGATTTCTTTTCTGTATAAAGGTGGCTTGCAATTGCATCATTGTCTAAGTAGATAATTCTATTTTATAAATCACCATCTTCTCTCAATTCTAGTCATACCAAAAAATGTTACAATTAAAAATATTGATATTGGATGTTTCTTTGTTATAATCACAAATTTAGTATCTATCTTTTTATTATTATGATTATATTATCAATTTTGTTAATAATTATTTTTTATCAGAAAAGTTAACTTACCACTTAATAGAAGAATCACTTCATAGCAATTTTTGCTCTTGCAAACTTTTGAAAGCCATGTTATCTTTTTTATCTTTCTTTTACAACAAACTTAAGGAAAGGGGACAACGCTCCAATTTTAGTTTAAAACAGACAAAACCTTAGGGTTAAATAACAATTATAGAGAAAGTTATATTTTATCTCTTTCTTTGTTACATTGTATCTCTTATTGTTTCTATCACTTCTGTCTTTTATTTTCTTTTATCTAAGTGTTGATAATGGGCACATAGGTATCTATAAAACACACTACCCTTATAAATTCAAATTCTCACTTTTATTTGTTGATTGGCTAAGAGCAAAGAAAAAAAAAAGAAATAAGAGAGATTTTTGAAATTTAAATTGAAAAAATGAAAAAAAATAATTTTTGTAAAAAATACATTTTTATTCATTTTTTCATTTCTATTTTATTTTGTCTCATACAAACATTTCATAAGATCGTATAGATGCTGCACATAACATAGGTAAGGATCTTTTATATTATATTTTTTTCAACTATTATTTAAGGATATTAACCTTAAGCCAGTTTTTTATATTATAATATTTATGAATTTGGACGTTAAGAACATTATTTATTTTTTAGTGCATCATTGTCTACATCAACTTGTAGGCTTGTACATTTAAAAGAATATTTGTCTTTTAGTGATCCAAAATTCAAACCTTTTTTCGTAGTTGCCAGTTGGTGAAGGGAGTTGTCTCTGCTGCAATGCGATGGGAGGTTTGACTAAGTGGGGTCCGAGAGAACAATTTATGGGACGGAATTGACACAAAAATCATATAGTTAGCTGAATATAGGCATCAAGCAATAAGTCGTTAATGCTTCTAAGATCGATCTTTTTAAATAAAATTTTAAGTTCTAAATAAAATTTTAAGTTCAAATTTTATAGATATAAAAAATATAATTGAAATAAAATATTTAAATCAATTTTTTTAATAAATATTCCATATTAATAATATAATTATAAAAAAAAATAAACATCATCATACTACATTCGAACATATATAATACTAATTATCAAAAAATAAATAAATCATACTACATTGGAACATATATAGTGCAAAAAAGCCTCACTCGCATACACACATCATCTTCTTTTTTATTTAAACTCATTGAAGGTGTTTAAATAAGTTATTTAAATTTATAAAAATAATTTACGATCTTTATTATGAGTACTTTTATTTATTTTAATACTTTATACAATTAAATTCACGAATAAACTCTAATTTAAGAAGATATTATTAGTTTTTTTAACAGAAGATATTATTAGTTAATGAATATTTAATTAAACTGTTTATCTAAATATGTTAGATATATTCATTTCATGTGATATTTATTGTTAATTTATTTAAAACTTTTATATATTTACATTAAACTCACATGCATTTTCAATTCATCGCACCATATTAACCACCTTTGAGAAATAAAACTCAAGTGGTCTTATTAATCTCTACACTGAATCGCAATCGAAATTTCACAATATAAAAGATAAAAAAAAATAATTTGACTTAAATAAAGAGAAAATTTATAAAATTTTGTAATTAAAGTATTTATTAACATTATAATTAAGTTTTTATATTAGGTTACATTAATTTATAAGTTATATTTTCATTAGAGTTTTAAATAAGTTTTTATAGTTTAAATTTTTTAATTAAATTCTTATAATTTTAAAATTAATTTTATAGTTAAGTCTCTAAAAGTAATAGAGTGAAAAGTTCATTATGTGTTACTAACATAGCATATTTTTTTACCTATAATATCTCGTTATTCTTTGTAACTTTAAGGAATCGAAGAGTTCTTAAAAATGTTCTTCATGTCAATCACTGATGTACTCATAATCTTCTTCATATTTGTAAAATTCGCCTATTCTTCCAATCATCCACAGAGTTGAACATTTGACTATGGCATTAATGTGCTTCTCTACAGCAAGTAGAAATAAACTCTTTCGAAGCTTGCTAATGAAATATGTTAATGACGTACTGCATTCTAAAGTACTATATAGTAGTATGATCGAATCAGAGAATCGCCCATTCTATGTGAAATCTTATTCATATCGAGTACGAGGTTATCTTCGTGCGCAATTTGGACTGACATGCATGTTGTACACTTCTACATTCATTTTTTTAAAATCTTGTAATGATTTGAGTTGGGATGTGATATTTAGATCGTTAGGGGCTGACATCTATTCATACTGTATAAGCTAGGAGTTTGCCATAGGAATGTGAAGTTTCAACGTCTTCTCATTAGTTATTAATTTGCTATTTTTCCACAACGAGTTACATTTTCGTTTGTTCTAAATCTAACGTATGTTTGTTTTGAAGGATGATGATCCTCTTACCAAGTTAAGCTTTCGTGATTTCCGCAGTGCAAAAGTTTTGGTATGTTAGGCTGTATCTGTGCATATTGTTACTTTATACATATATATGCTACAATATTAATGGTGGATTATTCAAGTCATATGCTACTTACACATCGGTCATAGATTTAGCAAAGCTCTTTTAAGATTTGTTTCCACAAGTAAAATTTTAATTATATATATGTGATGGTTGCATTTCAGTAAAATAACTCATAGAAGTACTTGTAGATTGGAATTGATTGGTTGACAACATAATCTCATATAATAACTTCAGTTTTCTTCTTTCTTTCTTCAATTGGTTTTGATTTTAAATACAAAACTAATATCATCCAATCCATTTTTTGTAATTGGATTGACTTTATTTGATTTTTAAAAATAGAATCTATAAATATTAAAATAAATAATGAAATAGACAAGTTAACTCAACATTAAACATAACATCTCATATATAGTTAAACATAGTTCAAAATATAGATAGTATTATGATATTTTAAGAAATAAATATATATCAAGTATAACAACGTAAACTGACTCGATCTATTTTGACTCGTCTCATTCTCAACCTGTCAAAAATAGATTAAGATGAGTTCACCCACTATATAAATGATAGACTAGACAAATTGGCCCACCTCACTTAGTGGTGGGTGGGAAGATTGGTTGGTCCACTAATTTTGAAAAAAAAATTATTTATTTAATACTTTTACAAAAACTTATCATGATGTCAAGAGTCTACACTAATATAAAATACAAATTGAGATCATAATTCATGTTCAAAATTAATGAGTTAATTTAACTAAACTTATTAACAAATAATTAAAAGAAAATAAAATAGATTAAAAACACAAGTAATCCTAAAAGCATAAATACTTTAAATAAATTTCAATAGCTACTCTCTTTTAGAAACAAATTTTTTCATGTAAAATTTCTAATAAATAAATATAATTTTCTTTAAAAAAATAGTGATAGATTGACAAATCAATCCAACCCACTCCACCCATTTGTGGCTCGATGAGTTAATGAGTTAGGTAGAGTGGGCTGGAGGATTGAAAACTCTATTCAATCTTGCCAAATTATAGTGGGCTTGCATGCTGGGTCCAACCTACTTTGCCACTCCTAATATACATTACATAACAAATTTTTTAGATATATGAGTCTTTTATATATATACACACAAAAGTACAATGTTTTTCTTTGAAAACAAAATTATTGTTTGTAATATATTAAAAACAAATTATATTACAAAAAATTAAAATTAATGAATTGAAATGTAAAAATAATATCACAAGTAATATACTAAATAAAATTATATATTTTTTTAAAAAGTACAATGTTAAAAGTAAATTAATGAATTGAAAAGTAAAAATAATAGAGTAAATTATATGAACTCCTTTTGAGGTTTGCACGAATTACATTAAATACTTTTCTATTTTGTAATTCTACAAAAGAAACTCCTAATTTATTGACTCATATAATAAGCACCCCTCTCCTTCACTTGCAACTTCTATGTTTTTTGCAAATTTCAGTTACTACTCCTCTATTGATTTTTGTTTTGTTTTAGTTCTTGTTGTCAAATAACAACATTAACTAATATTGTAACAATAATGTTGGTAATGACTTATCACACTATCAAATAGTTTGATGAGACAATCTTATGTTATTTTTTTTTTTTGGATAAATTGTGTTTTTAATAACTTATCAGTTTGTTTAATGTCATCAATTGTTTTAAACATATGATAAATCAAAAAGACAATTAACAAAAAAAGCACTATACATGATTATCTTGTCAAACTCCTTAATAACATTACAAGTTGTTAGATTATCAACGTTGTTGTTATATAATTAGTTAATGTAGTTACTTAATAATAAAGACTAAAAAATTAATAGAGGGGAATACATATACTATTTCTATTTGGACAACAACTGTGTTTACACTTTGAGTAACTTAGAATGAACTAAAATGGACTTACCTTCTTGAATGTTTGTATGCCATATTTTTTAATGATTAATGATGTGGAGAGTAACTAAATTTACCTGTAGGAGGTTAACTAAACTAAAATACCCACATAAGAATTATAGAGATGTCAAGTTAGTAAAGCATAAAATAAATAAAATGTGAATAATTTTAGGTGTTAATAGCTAACTAGTGTTTTAGCTTAAGGATGCGTTTAAATTTCATAATTCTAGTTAATGACTAAGACTACGTTCATAGGAAAGATTTAAAAGAATGAAACTAATAAAAAATAAAAACAAACATAATTAATAGCATATTGTTTTCCTAAGTATCAATAATAACAACAATTAGAATGAGTAATTAGAAATAGAGTTTAATAATCATGCATTGATAGTATAAAATAAAATAAAATTACACTGTTAATCAGTCATAATCATCATTGGTATGAATTTTAAGATAATGATTATAAAAGTTAATAAACTTATCATACATCATTGTTTGTGATTGAATGATAATATAAAATTATTTTATACTATTAGTGAATAACTTATTTTCTCTTTGAAATATCATGTTAAGTGATATTACCTAGAATAAAATCAAAGAAAAAAATCCCTTCTAAGTAATCTTAAACCTTAAGTCATTAGTAAATAGTTTATAATGACTTGGAAACAAAAAAAAAAGATATCTAACACATAATACACATGAATTTACATAAATTAAATTAAATGGAAAGCTTTTATTTACCTAAATGATTTGGCAATTTTGGCCATGGTGTGATAAATTATAATTCAATTTTGATTTATATGTATTATGAGATTAGAGACATATAACTTATTAAATATTGAGATATATGTTGTATATTGTTGTTGATGGTTGTGATGTCAGCAAGAGTATTAAACCACTTAAGTAACACAATAATAAGTATGTATAGTCTCTAATAAGACTTGTCCAATAATTGGGTAATCACAGTTAGTTAAGTAAAGTACAATGGTTGAGTTGTTGTATAAGAATCAAATATAAAACAATTGCATAATTCAAAAGAGTTGAAACAAGAAAAGTAATAAAGAACTTTTGTTTAATACTTTGTAGGTGAAGAAAATGGATTATTTCAATTGGATGAAATCATTAGGGTTTAACTTCATTAAACTAACCTTTCATGTTTTACCAATTACCCTTATTCAATCATGATCATGTTATCACCAACTCACAGTTTATCCTAACCTTAATTCCTTAAGCATCAAGACCTAACTCTTTTTGTTCCACCATTTATCCCTTGATTAATGTAGCCAAATTACTTGCATTAAGAAAAAAAAAGGCTTTAGAGATGTTTAATACTCTTTACTCTATTCTTAGAAATAAATTTTATTGGTTGTTTTCTTCAATATGCAATTCAAATAGAATTTCCCAAAATAATTGAATGCATAAGTTCAAATAATTAGGTGATCAATCTAAAAACAAGCAATAAGCATAAAAAACAACAACAATCATTTTTATTGAATAACAAAATGACAATTACATGACAGTAGTCTAATTACATTAAACTTCAACAAATGATGGAGTTAGCTACACAACCATGAGAATTGAAGAAATTGATAAAGAATTAATTAGAGTAGAGTCTATGGCATAATTGTGATTAGAAAATACTTTCATTATCTTGAATTGAAAAAAAAAATCCAATAAACTTTATAACTACGAATGAAGTTTAGTTCATTAGTTATCTTGAGGTACTAGACATAAAACTAATTTCTTTCTTAAGTTTATGAGAAAGTGAGACTTAATAATGAAATTAAGTTTCTATTCACCTAAGGAATAACAAAAATATTTATTGACTGATTTTAATATTAAGTTCAACAAAATATTCATTGTTTGAAGGGTTAGAAAACACATTAGAAGGAGGATTGAATAGTGTGTGTGATTTGCTTAAGCTTTTCACAAATCCTTTTAGAAAAAAATGTCTAATGACATATTGGTTTGTTCTAACTTTGAACTACATGTAATTCTCCCTCAACTTGAGAGGTTCCACTAAACAAAACCTTGTTTACACACAAGTAATGAATTTGTCACTCCTAGCTATACAACAAGTATTCTCTAAGCCACTTATAGCTTTTCAACTCAAGTATTTTTTTTTAATATCACTTCTAGCTACAACATTTAATCAACTAATTAAATAAGCTCAAATATTCTTTTACACTAAGTCATTCTTAACTTTCTCAAATCTATACAAGATATGAATAACTCACAACATAAGGATATGAAATTTCTAGTCAGATACATATTATTAGAACTAAGGATATGAAATTATTACAAATAGTATCTCAATAAGAGATATACAAGATTTAGACATATGAAAGCTTAAAGACAAAATTTGTTCAAATGTTCATATTTCACTAATTTCTTCATAGTCTTCATGCATTAATATTTATAGGTAGAAATAAAAAAATGTTTGTTGTGACTTAACAATTTTCTATCTTCTTCCCATTTTGTTGTGCAATGAATGCATGACTCTAATTTACATTTCCATTTTGTAGATCTTCAACTTATATTAGAAAAGAGAGAGAAAACTTGTTTTCTATCTTTTCCTATTTTTTCTTTCTAAGCTTTGACATATCAATTGTCCTTCTAAATATTTATATTTGAATCTTTCTCTCGATGAAAAACTTCAGAGTTCAATGGTCCTTTGATATGAAAGTTTGTTTATCTTCATCTTGTTGTTTTTCATTAAATGTTCATTTGAATATTGATGTTAGAACAACACAAATAAAAACATAGATAAACTATTATAGCACTTATCTTAGACATTCAAAGTAGAAAGACTGATCAAATTTAAGTAAGTATAAAAATAAGTTTGTTGTTAGTTAGGACATGCATTGGTTTATGATTTATTTTTAAATCATACGTTTAGGACATATACCTTTTGTGAAAGCTCATAAGACATATATTTATTGAAAAATTAAACTAGACATATCCAATGTTTTCGTGCTTAAGGTGCTTAGCAATTTCACATTTGAGTTATATATATGAGTTAAGAGATACTATACTTCCATAACTTTAAGACACATTCTTGTCATTTTACTTATTGAATCATTAGTATTGATCAAATTATATTATTCATTTGTTATCATCAAAACCAAACATTTTTTAGAAACTATACATTCATCTACATCTTTGGTTATAACACTGTTCATTTAAGAGAGAGTGATGATTGGTGAAGTCTAACTCCGACAATATTCTTATCATTTGAAAAACTCTTCCTTTCTGGCTTATTTTAACTACCAAACCATAAAAAAAAGAGTATTTTTAACTTGTTTTATTTTTCCAAAAGCATCCTCTAAAACATTTGTGTTCTATTACTATTGTGTTATTCTTTCATTTAGATAGTGATTTTGTGAAGTATGTTAAATATTGCACAAGTGTCTTAGAAAATGATACTTAAACTTTTCCTTTTACTATTATGTGATTAATAAGCTTGCCAAGGGATCTCTTATCTCCTAAGGTAACATTCCAAATCATGCACAACCATGCTAAATTATGCATAGTCATGTTTTGTTTCCAAAGTGGAGTGTTGAGGCTATTTCTCTACCATGACCATGCTTCCCATCAAGGAGCAAAGCCTTGAATTTTATGTATAGACATGCATAATTATGCATAGTCATGCTTCTTGCCTTGAAGCAAAATGCTCCATTTCCTATGGCTTTTTCTTCTCTTTTGAGTTTGTCTTTCTTGCAACCAAACATGACACTTTTTGTTGAAATCTGATCTTAAATCACAAATAAAATTGGGTTTATCAAGCTTTGATTGTGACTTGCTAGTATTGTGAATATTATTCCTATTCAATAGCATGATGTTTGTTATATAAGTGTTTAAGATATTGTAACAAATGATGTTGTTAATAATTATTAGTAGTTAATTGGAGTATGATTAAATATTGTATGAAATATGTTTTATGTAACATCCGTTAGAATAAAATAACAGGGATATTAGTGATTAAAATAAAAAAATAGTACGTAATGAAAATAAATAGTAGAAAGTTATAACATGAAGAATTTTCTTTTAATGGTATTGAAATTTTTGAAATGACATCATTGTTACTGTGTGTGTTTGATCACAATTAAAATTTTTAAGAGATTAATTATGATTATTATTATTATATTTGGAGTAATGGAAAATTAATTAATTAAAGATA
>JAMLFT010010669.1:0-11617 GCA_026544285.1 Pachyrhizus erosus
TTTTTTACACTACTAGTTATCTATAATTATTATTTTTTTTAACTATTATTTTTTTCTTAATAATTAATTCGTAAATCTTCATTATTCTAATAATTTTAGTAATAACAAATAATTTCCTAAAATACTTTAATTTAAGCTCTAATTCACATATGATACCAAAATGAATCTAAAAATAATTATAATTACTAGCACAAGATTAATTTTTTAATATTTATTCGATTACATGCCATTTTTCTTATTTAAATTAATATTATCATAATTATTTTATTTTATTTAATTTTTATTTATTCAAGACATTACATTAGGAGCATCATATGACAAATTATGATGTACTTTATAAATATTTATAAATAATCATACAAAAATTCTTTCTTTTGATTTGGAAGAAAAAAGATAATACTATTAAAGTTGTTTTATTTTATTATATAGATTGAATTTAAAAGTTATTATAATGGTTTAATAATAAGTAATAAGGTGATATAATAACCTCTTCTTAATATGTTAATGTGTGAACAATGAATATCTAAATATTAAAATCACATATTATTTTAAGTAAGAAGATAATTATGTTAAAAAGTAATATTTTACAATTAAATTTTTACACATATTTTTATATGAATTTAATTGTTATTTTATTTTTCTACATAAATATATTTGGTGTATATTTAAGTTGAATAATATGACAAATGGCGGTACACTTTATAATTATTTCTAAATATTTATGCAAAAAAATTAATTTAAAATAATAACCATAATATAATTCAAAACAAATTTTAATTAAGAAAATATTTTAATTTTAATTTTTTTTTACCAAAATAAATGTTAGATAACATGTTTTTAGCACTCCTCTAAATAAATAGGAGAATTGTGTACAATAAAAAAATTCAAGGGATATTAGTTTAATTTACTTTTTATTTTATTATGTAAATTGGATGTAAAGGTTATTTTAATAGTATAATAAAAAAATAATAAAGTAATATAATATCTCTTTCTTAAAATATTGATGTGCTAATGGTTAATATCTAAATATTAAATCATATACCTTTACAAAGAAGAAGTTAATTATGTCATAAATTCTATTATTTTTACAATTATTTTTACAAAGAAGAAGTTAAATATTCTAATAAAGTTAATATTTTACAATTAATTTTTTCAAACTTTTATATGACTTTAATTTTTAATTATTTTTATACAAATTCTATTTTATGTTTATTTTAGTTGGGTGATAAGACACAATGTGATATACTTTATAATTATTTGTAAATAATTGCACAAATAGTTAATAACATAACACTAAAATTTATATTTGAAACTAATTTAATTTAAGATAATATTGATAATCATAGTAGAATTCAAAATGAATTTTATTTAGGGTAATAATGCTATTATAGTTTAATGGACTAAAATAAATGTGATAAGAAGTTATTTTTGTAAATAAAATTTAGTTCATGAAACCAAAATATATATTAAATAAAATTATTGGGAGGGTATGGAGTTATAAACAATTGACGAAATATTAATTTAGAGTGAAATTGAAAAAAAAATTATTTGTGTTTCAAATATTTATCCTTATAATTTATATTTTAATTCATTTTAATTATATGATGTGAGTAAACTTTACATTTTCTATCATAATTAATTACAATCATGAAATTTAGATAATAATTGACCAGTTCAATGCATCCATTAAGAGATTCATTAATTGACTTTTAAAGTAAAAAAAAAGTCAATAAATTATAGACAACTAAATTTAACATTATAATATAATATATTACATATATGAAATATTTAATAATAATTTCAATTCTTAACATAGTTGATACTACAAATAAATATTTTAAAAGCTAAGAAGTTAATATTAGTCCATAGGAAAAAAAATCTCTAGAAATCATAAAGCTAATAGAAATAAACTAAGAAGTTATTAGGTAAAAAACTAATAAACTGTTCTATTAATTAATTACTAAATATTGATAAGTAGATTTATTGATTGCATAACATACACACTAAGTAGAAAGATATAATCAAGGAATGAAATATTGTTTACACAATAAACATTTACATATATATATAAATATATAAATTTTGTATAAGTCATTATGCATTTAAATTAAATATTATAAATTTATTGTTAGTTTTTTGTTGTTATTATTGTTATCAACTTCCTTCAATTCAATATTGACAGCTAAACAATAATCTAAAAAGATATAAGTTTATAAAACCCAAAATCACAAGCACATTGATTGATATAAAAATATATATATATAAAAGATTATTGTAATCATAATACTTTAAAAAATAATTTTACTTCTTCATAATAATTGACATTATTATTTGTACTAATTAAAAACTTAATGATAATAACTCAAATAGGAATTAACATTCTTTATCCTAAAATTAAAATTACCTATATTAACACAAGAAAAAAGAAATAGACAAAACATTACAAGATGGTAATATTTACTGAAATTTTAATTTCTTTAAGTGTTGAATTGTTTATTTAAAATAAAAAAGAAAGGTCATAAAAATTAGGAAATAAAATTTAACATTAGAATATATTATACATATGAAATGTTAACCACAATTTTAACTGTTATTTATTTTCTTTCATATTGTATTTTAAATGTAATAATTAGTCAAATTTTTAACCAATTATTTATATTGAATAATAGTAATTAAAATTTTAAAAAAAATTATACTTTAAGATACATGATTGATATCTACCATGATATTCTTATTATTTTTAGTTCATAATTTTTAATTTAAGTTTTTATAAAAAAAATTATTTTGAAAATTTAAAATATCTTGTATTATTGTCAAAAAAATTAGTACATATATCATGTATGACACTCATCATTTGAATGTAGGTGTTAATTTAAAAATATATAATCAAAAATATCATTTCATAAAACTTTTGTTTTACTTTTTTCTTGTAATTAAGAGTATTACTTTAGATTTATTGAAATAATATTTTATGATAATTATTTAAATTATTATCTTACCTAACACAAAATTAATTAATTTTTATTTTTCTAATTTATTGTTTTAGAAAATCATAAATAATATTTACCTTAGATAATATGAGTCACATACTCTAATTTTGAAAAGTGGAAGGACAAAATAAAATCCATGTGAAAATCAGGTGTGCTTAATTATTTTGAAATGTTAATGCATGATTAGGATTATGATAATAGTGGTAATTACTTAGTAATATGTGGCATTATACGTTTTGGAATAGACATTTCATGCATGTTTCACACTTGCATTTGACAATATTTATGTTACTACAAACTTATAATAAAACAATAATTGTACTACATATAATTTTAATCCCAAACATGATTCCTTTTAACATAATAATATCAAGTGTATCAAATTATTTGAAATAAGATATATAGTTTTCCTGAAATTAATCATTTCTTAATATTAATGAAAAATATATAATATTAATTAATTATGATATTTATCAATTTATATTATATGCAATTTTTCTTTATATAATTTGAAAATTTAAAAATGCATCAAGTCAATATTTCAAAATTGGATTTTGTTATAAACTTTTGCGACTAATTAGATATTTTACAATCAATAAGTATTATATTTTAGAAATGTGAATGTTAGTGATATATGTTCTTCAATAACAATAATCAATCTCATCACATTAATATAATTATTAAATATCAAATTCTAAGCATTTAATAGGATTGTTCTTATCATTATTTTAAGATTCATTCATTTTAAAAGTTAAAATTTAACTGATTAATTTAATAATTGACACATGTAAAAAACTACTTCATAATATATGTAAACATTAGGTACAACACAACCATAATATTGGACCACTTGTTATAAAAAAAATTAGAGTAAGTAGTAATTGAATAAGAGACATTACATATTAGGCTAATAGTGACATAAAACAAAACACTAATAGACTGTTAACATATAACTTAAATGTATTGAATATTTAAATGATGACTATGTTGAAACACGACTCAAAGGAATAATAGATGTTCAACTCCATAAGATAACAAATTTATTTTTTTTCATCTTCACTTTCATGAAACTAAGTTTTCAATTAAATGTATTAGAAGGTTCACCTATCTCAAAGAAACTATGACTTGGAGCATCTATTTGCACATCTCATTTAGCATATATACTAGACCCATCATCCCCATATGATAAATCCATAACATCATTAACTACCAAAGAAAAATGAACTTTAGTAAAACATTCAACTTTGAAATCATCATCCATTTTTTCATATAATTTCCATAATTCATAAGAATTTTGAGTTTCATTGTAAATAAGAAACTATAAGTTATTACTTTATTAAAAATCAATGTTGACCTTTTGTAAATAAAAAAATACAATTACACATTTTCTAGAGTAATTGTCTTTCTCAAACATAAATTTATGAGTGATTGAAGAATCATCATGTAACATCCATTTTATTATTCCAGAAATAACCCTTGAAAATTTTTGAAATCCATAAAACATCCTTTTATTAAATAAACCATGTTTAGTTTTACTTAATTTCAAACGCAAAATAAACTTTTGTCATTCTTTCTAAAATAAGTATTCGAGTAAAATAATTAAATAGCCGATAACAAAGTACAGATAGCAATGATGTTATTGTTCATCCCATTAGGTGAAACTAAATGGACTAGTTTATTTAACATGTAGATCTAGACATACAATTAATACAAGTTAAATGAGTTACAGATTAGTGTTTTCTCCTTATAGGAGTGCTTACATTCATTACATCTATAATTTAAAACATACAAATGATATGCAACCAAATCATAAAAAGTCTACATGTAATC
Source organism: Pachyrhizus erosus (assembly GCA_026544285.1). Classification (NCBI taxonomy): domain Eukaryota; kingdom Viridiplantae; phylum Streptophyta; class Magnoliopsida; order Fabales; family Fabaceae; genus Pachyrhizus; species Pachyrhizus erosus. The sequence continues at coordinate 4,821 of JAMLFT010010669.1, forward strand.
TTGGCAGTTTCAAAATTCGTTAGGTAGATGTCTGTTGTCTTTCCTCCAGCTGACCAATCATCTCTAACTACCCGGAATTGGGGGGTTGTAGAAGTGATTCATTCATCCTCAAGCATTCACAAAAATGGAAATAATGAAAAAAAGTAAAATACATCTACTATCGTGTATCCTCTCCTCACTGTGTCGTGCCTACTAATATATTCTACTAATTGTAATTTAGGACCCCTAGATGCCTCTAAAACTTCTACCTTCAAGAGGACTTTTAAATAATGTAGTATTTAATCCAACGTTTGTTTTTTGGGTAACGATTGGGAGTACATACCTTGTTTGGTACAACGAATCAAGATACTTTCAATTAAATCATGGTAATGTTTCACTTTGTCGGGGACACCAAGCGAATTTTGTAAATCCCTTTAATCTTAGAGTCATCAAAACTTGACATCTTATACTACTCCAAAGAACTCACCGAGAACCTACGAACATTCCTCAGGTACCTATTGTGGTCAACTTGTGCAATACTCTAGTCTTAATTCTCACACGTGATAATGTCATGTCATGCGTCAACTACTTTTTCCACCTTTGCGACCAAGTCTTTGTTTCAGGTATTGACACAACACAAGTCATCAGATGAGGTCCACCCTTATGATCCACCAGTCTTTCAAACTCTTGGTAGATTCTTTTTACAACTCGAGCTCTTACCCCTTTTTGAGATTCAAGTATTTTGATAAGTTATGAATTCACAAAACTCCACCATTCACACCAAGACTTGTCGCCATTAGGAAACTTCATATGTTTCCTATACTATTCTTCTTGTTAAAATTTCTATCACTAAAGACATTCAACCATGTTCTTTTATCAAAACATGTCTTAGACATAAAATTTCTCTTTTCTAGTAAAAGATGCAACCATTTAGTTTTAAGATTTTTCAATTGTCGTTCCTACTGTAACATCTTGTTTTTAAATTATATATATATTAGGATTTATAAATATTGATAAATCATTTAGAAGGAAATTTAGACTTATGAAATAATAAATAGAAGTAGAAAAAGAAAAATTTTATTTCAAAATAAAGATCTTGAAATTACCATAATAAGAATTAGAATTCTTGTAAAATAAGTTTTAAAAGAACAAATAAATAAATATTCCTAAAAATAAAATAGGTATATACTTCACAAGAGTATTTTAAAAGAGAAAAATAGATTTAATAATAATTTGGATGTTTAAAATAAAGAAAACTAAACTTCATAATTAAAAATATAATAAAATAAACTTAAATAAATAGCTTTATACAATTTGTAAAATTTCTTGTGATAAAGAAAATATATAAACAGATAAATAAAATTATAAAATTATTTATAAGAATTTTTAGAAAATTTTTGAAGCAAAAATAATGAGAATTAAAAAAAAAACAGAAAATAAATAAAAGAGAAATAGGAAATAAAAGAGGAAAATAGGAAAAATTTTGGGCGAGGATCAAACCTAAGAACGCAGAGAGGAAGAGAGAAACGTGCACCATTTTCCAATTAAGCTACCCACTCAAGATAACAAAAGAGGGCTTTAATTAATATAAGAGGTTAACAAAGTAAATAAAAACAGAAAAATAAAAGCAGAGTAACAAAAGAGGTTGGTTGGGATTCGAACCTGCCCCTTTTAGGCACGAGTAGAGAGTATAAGAAGTGTGAGTTTCCCTTTAAACCGCTAGACTCATTACTGGCAGTTTATGATTTATTAAATCCTATATCATTTCTTTCTACTCCTTCATCCCCAACCGCCATGAGAGCTCTTCCCAAGCCTCAAAGGTTCCTGCAACTCACCACTTATGCCTAACAACCTAGCCCATGACTCAGTGAGGCTACAACCAACCTTAGGGAATAAAATAAGTTAGAAATGGTAGTGAAAATAGTTATAAAAATCATGGAAGACGAAGCTAAAAAATGCAAACCGTAGAGAACTTCTTCCCTTCGATACTCACTTCTCACTCAGCCAAAACACCCCATTTTAATCCTTGTAGCCTTAAAATACCTCGAGCATCATTTTGATTGAAGAAATTCAAAGAAATCTACAACAAATCAAAAATTGGATGTTCGTCGGAGCCTAGCTGGAAACTGCAAATCCTTTGTCGAAAAACTCTAAAGTCAGGTAGGAGGAGTTACTCTTTCTTCAATTTTGATTAATAGAATCATTCTAGGATGATTGAATTTGGTTTTATGATAATTTAACATCCTGAAACCAATGAATACTCAAAAACCAAATTGAAATCGAAAAACTAAAATTCAAAACTCGAAGGATTTAATTTTCTTTATCAAAGCCATAAATGATTCAATTTTGGTCAGAATTAGCCATATTAATCACAATTGAATCATTCTGTTTGAAGATTGTCCTTGAATTCATAGGGAAAGACAAAAATTGAAACATGAACGAGTTTTGGAACTTTGTTCTTAATTCTTCATAATCCAATTCTCGAAATTTAATACATAATGCTTTATAGATATTTTGATAAGAATGATTCAATACTTGATAAAGAAAGAATGTAAGGGGATAAGAAAGGAGTTAGGATGAATTTGAAAGCAGATTTGAGCAAAATGATGTTATGTTTTTTTTTTTTTTTGAAGAAGGAGGAAGATGGTTAAATGACTATTTTGCCCTTAGGGGCAAAAAAATACCAAAATACCCCTATATCATAATTTCTGAATTTTACTAGTTAGGTCAGGAAGGAATTAAAAAAAAAATAGCTTCTATCTTATGTTATAACAAGTCTAGATATATAATTATGTATGAATAATTTTAGAAATTTAAAGATTTTACAAAATGACTAAAATGCCCCTAACTTAAAAATTTAATTTTTATTTGTGTTATTCATCTAATATAGCATTAGATTAACTAGGAACTCCCTATGTATAAATTGATCAAATTTATATTACTCTAAAAATCAGAAATATAAGAAAAATACACATAAAAATTAAAGATTTATAAAAAAAATGACTAAAATACCCTTTATTTGAAAATTTTTAGTATTATTGTTTTAATTCAAGAAAAATTAGTCAGGATATCTTACACTGATATTACTAGGTTCATAAAATCCATAAGGTTAAGAAAAGTGACACATTTTCTAAAAAAATATGAAATGTTTTTTAAATAACCGAAATACCCCTAATTAGCAATCTTAAGGAAATTGTAAAAATAGATAAATCTTTTGAAAATAAAAGAATATAATATTTTTTTTAAGATTAAGGAAGAAGATTTCTTTTATAAAATTAAAAATGACTAAACTGCTTTCTTTTGTAAAGTATTAAAATACCCCTCTAGTTAAAACTTAAAGAAATGTGAAGTTCTTAACAAACTTTGAATGCTCTTATTGATATGTTGACCTATTGGATATATTCAGCTTTACCATGAAAAGAAATTCATATTTAAAATCATAAGATAGTAGAAAATGATAGATAAGAGAGTTGATAAGTCTCATTGACTTAAAGATCTCCCTATAGTATGAAATTGGCCAGAAAGAGCCAATAATGGTGTATGAATTGGCCAAATGACATTGAATGATTGCTATAAAGCGAGAATTTTTCATTTATGAATATTATTGGGATCTCGTACTATGAGACTTGATCAAAGAAAGCAAAGATGAAATAGTTAAAAATATAATATGTGTGAGATCAAAGAATGGAGAGATGCAATTGGTTAATTATAGAAGGTACTTGAGAAATGTATGCAAGTTGTGGAAGTTCTTAGGGGTGTATAGGCATCAAGTTTGTGGACTGCTTAAGTTAAGAAGTCACACAGAGCCGACTTGATCACCCCTACAAAGCAGAGCATTACCAAGGTCAATAAAGAGTATCTGAGCCTTGTACCAACTCAAGATATGTATTCTTAATCGTCACCTAAGATATTGCAAATTATGGATAAAATAATACGCTTTGTGTAAGTCCTCAATAGTTAGTAGTAAGGGGCAGCGAAAGATCTCAATGCGCTAAAAATAAATTTATAGGACACGATATGGAGAATTGAGAATAAGTGTTTACAAGTACGCCAATTAAATGTGTTTGATGAAGATTTGGTGACTCACTCCTACAAAACCTATAGTTTCATGAAAAAATATCTGATGATTATCGTCCCTTATTCCACCTATCCACAACCCCTATTTGTGGACGATGGACCAAAGATCCCTTGTACCTATTAGACACCTATACTGGTTATGTACGATTTACTTTCTTCCCTACAAAACCATTTACAACTTCAACACCTAGTCAGATAGACCTCCCGATAATGTTAACTCAAGTAGTACTTCCTAGATTCTTAGAATCACCTCCCTGACTCCCCTCACATCCTAGAAGAAGGCAACCAAGTAACTCCAATCAACCCTCTACCTTTACTCATACCAATACTAGGCTAACCAGACTACCTACAAGAGCATGATCTTCTTAGGAGGAATATCCATCCGAAAATACTGAAGGTGAATCTTAAATTTGTTATCTGTTTTGTATAAGTAGTATAACTTGATGTACAATATTGTAAATTAATGAATGAGAGCTACTCTTTAATAGTTTATCTAATTTTTATTGAAAATAAATTAGTAGAAAATTTAGGACGTTACACCTACACTTTAATAAACAATTATAATAATAGTAACTAATAAAAATTACAAAGTATTTAGTGAAATAAGTAAATAAAGGAACTCGAGCATACAAAAATAAAGCTCATTTATTTTATAACATAGGTAATTTTTTTCTTATTTATCAAAATTATATACTCTTAACATTATTATTTTATTGTGTTAGGTCCATTATTTGAGTTAACAAACATCAATTTTATAGGATCTCATTTTTTTTTATTTATTCACCCATTATTATTTATGTATTTATTTACTTTTTATGTCTATATTATTCATTACTGTATTTATTTATTTATTATTATTATCATTATTATTTATTTTACTTCATTCTATTCTTCTATTTTATTTATTTATTCTTCTCATTCTCATTTCTATTATTTTATTTTATTTTTCTCTTCTCTATTTATTTATTAATATCATTACTATTATTATTATTATTATTTTAAAACTTTAATTAGCAAAAGTTACATACAAGGAACAGTGACTTTCTCAATATATCCTCTAAGTAAAGATAATGATAACATACATACACGTATAAGTCTTTATTTAACCAGTACCTACCCAATTCAGGTAAGGGTCATCCAACAACAAGCCAAAAAACTAGAAATACATGTATACACACAACAACCATTTCTAACCCGAGACACTAGCTGAGACACAAGAATCATATGTTTTTATTTATCGATAACAATAATCAAGCTTAACTATAAGTTATCCTCTCATTAAAAACCTTAAACATAGTCAGGAATAAGATACTAGTCACAATTAGAAAATTACGTCTTTAATTAGAAAGTTCAACGAATTCCAAAGTAGTCCCTGTCTCATTTGGCCACTATCAAACACGTAGTTTGCATTTGAAATTTTTACTTTCCTTAATAGAACACTAACCCAGATTTCAGAACACATTGTTCAAACCATTTAATAATGCTAAAGTATCTCAAAATTGCCACTAAAGAGAGCTCCAATTAAAAGTTCAAACTAGATAGAAACAGTAGCAATGACCAAAGTCACTAACAATTCAAGAAACAACTCCAACAAGATAAACCATTTTTATGATTCAATTTTAATTATGGTTATTTGGTCTCTTCACAATTCGAACAACACAAGCAAACATAAATTAATCAATTTGAATCGATTTGACACCGAAAGACACACTCATCAACTCCAATTTGAGGTTTCAAATTGCTCAACATAAACAAATTCCAAGTCTTTGGCAGAAAAAAAAAGAAAAAATTGCCTAATCTAAGAGCTTATTACTTGAATTTTATCAATGAGCTCCTGAGTATAACATCCTTAATTTCATTGTAAAAAATAACAATCAAACTCGAAAACAGGGAGAAAATCACGATTCCATTTGCAGAAAGAAGGAGAAAATAAATCAAGCAATAAAGAGGTGGAGGCTCTTCCTACCTCCGTTTCTGTTTTTTCGCCGAGTTGGGGTTGCTTTCGGCGATTCTATCGGTTCTTGGTGAGAGTGCAACTTTTCTAGTGAGAGTGGAGTGCTTAGGCGAGTTATTACAACCTTTGAACCTCTCATTCCCTTCGAGCTTGACGCACTGGCTTGGTGAAGGCTATGGAAAATTTTCAATGACGGTTCCTCTCTCTCTCCCTACTTGAGGTGACATTCTATGGATTGTAGAGAAGCCGCAGGTGTTGTAGGAGAGAAAAAGAAGGCGTCGAGCAGGTCGGGGAGATGTGGCTCTATGGCAGCCATTCACTTACGCACAAGCAAGGTTTAAATAAAAGGAATCGTATTAAAATAACATTGAACACGCTCATGGCTGAGCGATTAAGACGCTAATCCCAGAGCGTCAGGTCCCGGGTTTGAAACTCCTCAGGTGCATTTTGATTTTTCGTTGTTTTATTCCTTATATCTGTCAATTACACCTCATATTCAAAATCGCCCCTAACTTCTCATGCGTGATACTCAGCCCAGCTGGTTAAGCACATTTTAGGAGACCCTTGGGGGCTAGGTTCAAAGCCTAGTCCCATTTTTTTCAATTTTCAAGCCATAATATATGTATATATTTACATATTTTATTATATTATTAATATTTTTCTCAGATTTTAGTTATTCTAAAAATTTTATAATTTCATTTATATTATTTCTCCTTTTATTCTTCTATCTTTTCTATTACCAATATATTTTTATAAATTTATTTTATCTTAATTAATTTTATTATAT
>JAMLFT010010670.1:0-11656 GCA_026544285.1 Pachyrhizus erosus
AAAACATTGATAGTATTTAAGAATAATTTTCTTTATTGAAATTGTTGAATATTTATTTTTATTATTTGTTATTTTTTTTAATTTCTAACGTTCCAATTAATTAATTTTATTTAAGTTTTTATTTTATCAGTACAATATATCTAGATCAGAAGCCTCTAAACAAGATTTTCCTTTAGCTAGAAGATTATTCTTGGTAACATCTCAATCAACTTTTAGGAATTCTATCCAAAAACGAACAACACCATCTAAGATCAATCTTAAGGGAATAAAAACAACTTCTAATATCCCTAGAACAATTAATCAAAAAGATGATGATGAAGATTGTAACGTCCAGATTTAAATTAAAATAAAATAGAATAATAATAATTATTATAATATGAACAATATTGCATAATAATAATAATTAATCTAATTATAATATTGATAGTAATCCTTGGAAAGAGATTTAGAAAATAAATCTTGTGTGAAATATTTTCTTGATAGTGGTGTTGATATTTTTCTAGTGATATTATTGACATTAACTTTATTATATTTCCTAAATTAAATTTTAGGAATTTAAATATTATAATTATGATATTAGGTATAATAAAAGTTAAGTAATTAGAAATGAATAATAATTTAAATACAAAAATTAAGAAATCTTTGGTCTGAGTAATATATGTGATCGTAATATGTGTGTGTGTCTGTGTGTGAGTAAAAATGAATTTTAATTTATATATATATCTATATAAATATATATACATATAAAGAAAATAATAGAATAAAATGGACATATTTATTTACTTAAGATAAAAAATAAATAAATAAGTATATAGTATTTAAACGCACGAGTATAGATACAAAAGAAAAGAATAGTTATAATTAAATTTTAGAATTTTAAAATAACAAGAAAATAAATATTGAAAAATAATAAATATATAATATAAAAATAAAATAATAAAAATATACATGACACGGAATTGAACCCAAGACTAAGAGGAAGCCAACTCCAGAATAATTGGGTTGTAGAACTCATTTGTAAAATAAGGTGTTTAAAATATATATATTTAAATTCGTAAAATGGAAATTCAAAAAAATGGGGAATCAAGGCTTAAATCTAGGTGCTAGGAAGGGAAGGAGGTGCGCTCAATCACTAGGCTAGGAGCTCAATCTGCACTATAAAGCAGCGTTTTAATGTATATGTATAAGGGCTCACGAAATAAATAATAAAAAGGGAGCGTGTTTTAACAAAACACACCAAGCGAAATTCAATCCCAAGCCTAGCCCAGCGGTCCAGTGTGGTGTTTGTAACATCTTATTAAAACAAAAACTTAATAAAATAAAAATAGTTGTAATATTAATAATTTAAGTAAGAAAATAGTAAGTAATGAAAATAAATCATAGAAAATTATAATAAAAAGAATGGTTCTTTTAATATTATCTATTTTTTTATTAGTATTAATATTGATATTATGTGTGTTTGAGTTATATAAAAATATTTTAGAAAATTAATTACTTTTGTCATAAGGGTTAATATAATGAAGATTTATTAATTAATTAATTAGAAATAAATAATAGCCAAATTACAAAAAAAATTAAAAAAGATTTTAGCTTTAGAAAATTAATAGATATACATATAAATATATATAAGAGAATATAATTTAATATAAGTATAATGAAAATAATGAAATAAAATATACATATAAGAGAAATGGAGAGAGAGAGATTAAGGAAATTAAAATAATATATATATATTAGTTAATAATTATAATTATAATTATATTAAATAAATTTAAATTAAATAAAGATATATATACGTTATAAATATGTATAAGAATAGGTACCAGAATAAAGAGGGGGCTACATACGGTGTATAGAAATTGAATTATGAATTCTAATAAAAAATCAGAAATTGGAAGTTCATAATTTTTAAAAAAAATATACAATATAATGAAAATAATAATAATAATGAATTATAATAGTAAATAATAATAATAATAATAATAATAGTAATAATTATAAATTAATAATGGTAACTAAATTAATGACGATATTATTGTTAATAAAGAATAGTAATAATAATAAAGAACTTAGAATTTAGGGATTTGAATTTTAAGATTAGAATGTCTAGGAAGAAGTAGAGACAATAGAGAGTAAATAAATTGTATCATCCTATTTGTTTTATTCATTTATTTTTCTCATGTGTCTTGAGGTATGCTCATAACTATATATGATGATAAGATTATTTGTGTGTGAAACATGTATTAAGATAGGAGGTACTAGTTATTCTCACCTATTGCTATTAGCACCTGTTACCTAGTAACATAAACTTTAGTGTTGATATGACAGTATATTTAGAATAGGGAATTGTAATGATTTGAGAATACCCCAACAAGAAGGGATGTAATAAGTTGTCTCTAGATAGTGAAGATGAATAGGAATAACGAAATAGAGAATGTACAATGAATGGTGGCGACGAGTCTCAAAAGAGAATGATAGCTTTTCGAGTGTAAATACATTATCAGTGACATTGAAAATAGAAAGGCAAAGAATCAAATGTATATAGAGAATGTTAGAGAACTTTTGATGTTGACTAGTAAAAGTTAAGCCTCATCTAATGACGAAAAGTCACGTCCGTAGGCTCTCATAGTCCTAGGGAGTAGTATGAGGTGCCAAGTTGAGAATTCCCTAAGATCATAGGGATTCACGTAATCGGCTTGGCTTCCCTAGTAAATACGAAGCATCACCATGTTTTGATTGAGAGTATCCTGATCCAAGTACTAGAAAGGATATGTATTTCCAATCATCGCCCAAAAAGAAAATAAGGATATGATATGACGTATCATGTAAGACCTTTGGGAGTGAAAATAATAAGAGGCAGTGAGGGGCCCAAAACATAACTAGATGAATAAACCAGTAGGAACGTCGTAGTGAGAAGAGAGAACATGAGTGAGGGAGCATATTTATTTATATTTATGCTTGCTTGTTTGAGAGGATGGAAGGCTCACTACTTACACCCCCAATTTCAAATCCAGAAGGTGGAAACGGTCAAGCTACTCCTCCAACCTTTGACTCCACCTCGGGATAGTCGAGGGCTCCTTGATCTGTTGTAGGAGAATGACTTTACTTTTTTTAATTCACTAAATTGTTGCAATTTATTTTGTAGAATTTTATCTCTTTTAAGTTCAATAGTGTGTAATAGAGACAATCTTGTATTAAAATTTTTGGGCTACTGTAAGGTAAACATGTATTGAGAATGTATCAGCTCGCCTTGTAATTAATTTGGCAGTGTATACCTCTCCATTACTATGACTTAATATGTTATATTACTCCTAACTGTTTGTGAAGATTTTCTAATAAAGTTAACTATGAAAATATAAAATTATGTTATCATTTAAAATCTGGAAATGGTTTTCTGGAATGTAAGGCAAGATAGTACTTTGGAAAATTGGAAAAAATATTTAGAATTATTTACGACTACTTAAATCAATTCACATTAAAGGAAATATGAATTTGAAATTTTTATGTTTTTCCCAAGTAAAGGAAATTCAAAATTCTAATTAAATTTATGAAGATGTTTTTTAGGAAATTTCTTTTTTTTTAAGAAATTAGAAAGGACGTTACAATGATTTTAGTGATTATTGAATACATTAATATATATATGAGTTAACCCTTGCAAATATGAGACATAAGAGAAAAATATAAGTCGTCAACATTGCACCTTCCAACCTTATTCCATATTTATACATAGATGCATACATACATACATACATATATATATATATGTTACAAAGAAGAAAACCGGGACCTTCGCTGCCATAGAAAGGAAATGAGTTTTATGTAATATAAAAACATATATATGCAAGCCAAGAAGAGGAAGGAAGAAAAGAGGAGGGCATGCCACGTGGAGAGAAAAATACGAGAGGAATCCAGAACTTGCAACACCCAAAGAGAGAACACCACTGCCCACCACCACCAAAACCTTCGATAAAGTCGCTGCCATTATTAGTCACCGAAAAAACCTTCGTTGGGGTTGTTAATTTTTTTTCCTTCAGCAAGTGCACTGAGTCAATTATAGTATAGTACTTTTCAAAGTACAAATGTCGTACCCACAAGGAATAATTTCAATTAAAATTCCTATGTTGTAAAACTCTTTGAGCACAAAGAAATGAATGAAAATTTGGTTTATATTGGAATGAGGTTTCCAAAATAAGTTTATGGCCAAAAGCATATGATTGAACAAAAACTTGATTTAAAAATTTCAGTTATGGGATTGAACGTACTCTATCTTACTCTTCTGCACTTTGTATTTCTAATCACATACAATACTCACAATACTTATTCTTGATACCACATCCTAAATCATTCACACTAATTCCTCAAGCATGAAATTCTAGAGAAAGTTTGCTAGACATTAATCCCTTAGTTGCCTAGAAAACTAACCAACTTTAAATTCAAATGCTCTTACGTAATCGATATGTTGAAATATATTCATAGCATTACAATATATCAAGTATTTCTGTTTAGATCCAATTCTTACACATACTTTCCAGTTACATCTAAGAATAATAATAAGGTGTCTATTGATTAGATAAAATCCAACAATAAGCATAAAACGAAAATACCAAGAATAAGTAGAGAAAGAGAATTATATATAACCATCACCAAAATACAATTGAGTTTGAGTAGATTACATTCAATCCCCAAGGAAGAAGTTAGTCGTTCATGGTAGCCCTTACTGCTGCAAGATAGATGTTTTTCTCTCTAGATACCCTAATTTCTTTTCTCCCTTTTCCTTTTAAACTTTTTTCGTACTAACTTAATGAATTTTTGCTTGAGCGATCTATTTTCGCTTAAGTGATCCATGTACATAAAATTGAAACAAGGTTATCTCGCTCAAGCGAGATATGTCTAGCTTAAGCGAGATTCTCTGCTGACAAATAACCGCTCTCTAGATCATTCTCGCGTAAACGAGATATTTTAGCTTAAGCGAGATACTTTTTGCTTGGGTGAGAAACTTTTTGCTAGGGCGAGTCTTGCTTGAGCTTCTCAACATCAGAGTCTTCTTTTTCTCTATCTTCTTGCTCTTCTATCCATGCATCACTTGCTTCTCAGCTACCTAAAATTCATATAACATTGGGATTAAATGTCTCCATTTGTTTCTAGACTCAAAACATGTGTTTGGATAAAAACAACCTCAAATTAGAGAGTAATTGCTAATTTTTACAACAGTTAAGCACAAAAGACACAAATTTTCTCATGTAAATGTATTGAATAGTGACACTTATCAACTTCTCCCAACCTAGAATCTTGCTTGTCCTCAAGCAAAGTAATTGAATCAAAAAGTCAAAGTTTGCCCCTATTACAAAATGATGATTATTTTCAATTCAGACTTATGGTTCAATAATCAAAATAACTTCCATGCATAGAACAACAGATTAAAATAGAAAGCTATGGTGCCTCCAAGTCCAATCAAAGTAGGGTACAGGTGCAATCAACCTCCCATCTAAACAACTGGGACATGTACTGAGAATTTAACTAAAGAGTTTCTCTCTTAATTTCTCACAGGTGGGTGTTTTTCTCATTTCTACTGATTTTTTTTAGCAGATCAAGGTTGCCTTTCATTTTCCATGAAATCCCACACACACAGTAAACAAGAATCCTGAGGTCTTCATAAAGGTTGTAATGAGGGTGGGTTCTTAACAATATTGTTTTTCTTTTTAGTAGCAAATTTTATACCAATGAAAGGAGAACATATCTACAATTCCAACAACACTTCGTTTGTGTTGTCTATTATCAATTCCTTGGAGTCCACCTTTCACCATTTTCCTTCTCTTCTCTGTAATTCACTTTTCTATTATTTTTTTCTAGAGAAAGAGAATTATATTCTTTCTCACAAGGTAAATTACTTGACCCTTTTCTTCCCAATTATAAACAAACTACAACCAACACCAATCATTCCCCTTCATGTATTTAAATTATACCTATGTTCTCCTTCCCTAAGCATGCTACAAAGGTAGGAAGAGTATGTAGGAAGTGTGTATGTCCATGGCAGGCTAGGTTACAATGAATCAATTTTCAGCTCACATGGATTATCACTAAAAAAACATTGTCATACCATACATAGGTTAGCTATTTGGCTCTGAGTCTACAAGCATGCCTCAATCATTTCCATGTTTTATTTTGTGATGCAGAATGATAAAAAAAAATCAAGCAACATCAATTGACAATTATCAGTAGAACTCTCTAACTATTTAGGAATTCACACACTCACTTGGTTCTCTAACTGTTTATGAATTCACACACTCACTTGGTTGTTTAGTTTAATTCCTCAATCCTTGTTCTCAACCATTTGTCTTGTTCAATTTTCATGTACTCATATCCCAAATCAATTTGAATCATGAATTCATCCATAATTTTTTCTTTTTCAGTTTTTGCTCAGTCCTTCAGTTATTCTAATTTAGAATATTCGCTAAAGTCTGAATTCTTTTCAACTTCCAACCAAGCAGAATTTCTAATAATTCTCAAACAAGTTCTGCTATTTCAAAAAAATCTGTGTCAGCTGTCACAACAATGGAATATAACAAAACTCTACTAACTGTGAACTAACAACAGTTACTAAAAATAACAAAAGTTAAATTAAACTATTAACTTTTAACATTAACTAATTAAGCAGCTAGAAATAAACTAGTTAACACTTAAATTCATGCATAACAAGATACTAAAATCATTTTTTCATCATAAGAAGTGAATGAAGTGTCACTCCCCTCTCAAAATTCTATCCAACTTTGAGCCAAACTCCACACTCTGGAATTGAGTTGTGTCCTATGTAGTCTCATTTCCAAATGGTTTTGCCCCCATCTCTATTCCACCTACATAGTACTCAGGGATATTTTCAGCTTCATCTTCATTTGCTCCTGCCCCCTTTGGAAAATTGGGCATGTCCCTAGGCCAGGAAACGTAAGTGCTGAACTCATCAGGATGCATCCACGGGTTGGGTTGTCCTTTAGGGTGGCTTCGATAGAGTCCCCGGTAGATGTGCATAATACCCCTGTGATTCGAGCTCTATTGTAGGTGCAAGTGCTCCTTTGTAGTTTGGAGGTAGGACATCTGTTGCATGAGCATCGATTCCACTGAGGGGGATGAGGACGATCCCTGCTGTTGAGGAGCTTGATGGTCAACTATAGGAGGTTGAGAAGACTATGGTTGGGGAGTGGGAGCCTGCTGGTTTTCTTCACTATTTATGTAATTCTGCTATATGAATCTTTTATCAATGGCTAGTTGAATTTTTTCCATAAGGTTAACCTCTACCCTGTGAGCCTCGCATAAAGCAGTGATGAGTGCGAGAAATCCCAACGACCCCTTAGCCTTCTCATTTTTCCTGTTTACCTCAAACCTGACAAACTTGTAAATTTCATTAGAGATTAATTTTGCCACATCAATAGAGTACTCCGCCTTTAGGATGCAAAATAGCACATGACATCTGGATATGTTTAGGTCGGAGACATGACCAATGGGCACTATATTGGCTAGGAGGAAAGTCATCCAGACCTGTGTGAGAATTTTCATGTCCTTGCGCTGGATCCTCCATGGGTTTCCCGTATGTCCTACCTGATAGGACCTATTAGGAATGCAGAGTTCTCGGGCAATCTCTGTGTCATTAAATCAATGAATTTTGGACCTTAGTCTCTAATATGTGCACTGACGATCTTCTGGCAACTGTAATGGATTGCCTAGAAATTCATTGATGGAATCTTTGTCATAGGGAATCCATTTACCCCGTACCTTGGAGTGCTTTGCATCAACACCTTTTGCCCAAGCATTTGCATAAAATTCTAGAACAATCTTTGGATCATATTTGGGTATGGGGTTAGCCAACTTCATCCAATTTCTCCTCTACAGGCCATTCAAGAAAAGGTCACATTCTTCAAGCATAAGATGCACTTTATGTTCTGAAATAAAGGACTAATTCTTGATTTCATTGTATCTGTCCTGGACTTCTCTATTGTGTGCAAGATTTCTGGGAGGAGGGTCAGGTGATGTTGATGCAACTCTAGCTCTTTTACCATTGTTAAAGCGGGTAAGATTAAGTCTAGTGGTAGATTTTGTGCGACCCATCTTTGACTACAAAAATAAACATCAAAAGATTGTTAGAATTTTCAAATGAAGGTAGTAACTACAACATTATCATCATGTGCAACATTATAATGATGGCTACCAACACTCGGTTAGCTACATAAAAACTACTTCACATGACTGCAGATGATTTTTGCGCCAACCTTACCGTCATAACACTCAATGATGAACAATAAACACATATACCACGATTTAACATACAATACTAAGAATGATTGGAAAAACTTCAACAAGAGGCACATACCTTAACAATGATAATAGGTGAGCTTACAATGTGCAAAGCCGAAAGGAGTAAGAAAATGATAAGTGGAGATTGATGCAACAACAGGCGAAGCACTCACGCTCAAGCGAGACAAAGATTTAGTTCAAACAGAGAAGAGAAGAGAGTATTTTCTCTGTTCGCACCCTTTTAAAAATAGTTTAATTCATGCTTCGCTCAAGCAAGTCACTTTCGCTCAAGCGACAAGTGACGTTCTGTGTATTTAAGTGGATTTTTACTCAAGCGACACCCCTTTTTGCTCAAGCAAAAAATGCAGAGCTTATGTCTTTTCATTTATGCAAATCTCGCCCAAACGAAGTCTTAACTCGCTCAAGCGAAACGTGTCTCGGGAAAATCAAACGTTACAGGTATTTTTCGCTCAAGCGAGAATAATCTCACTCAGGCGAAATTTACCCCGAGGGCAATGAAAAGTTGCAATTGTTTTCGATCAAGTCAGATATCAACTCGCTCAAGCAAAAATTGACCCAAGAGCACTCAAAGGTCGTAGGTGTTTTCGCTCAAGGGAGATATGGACTCGCTCAAGTGAAATTTTACCCGAGAGTAATGAAAAGTGACAAATATTTTCGCTCAGGCGACATACGGACTTGCTCAAGCAAAATTTTACCTGAGAGCAATGAAAAGTCGCAAATGTTTTTGCTCAGGCGAGATCCCAACTCGCTCAAGCAAAAATTGACCCGAGAGCACTCAAAGGTCGTAGGTGTTTTTGCTCAAGCGAGATCTGGACTCGCTCAAGCGAAATTTGACCCGACAGCACTCAAAAGTTGCAAATGTTTTCGCTTAGGCAAGATGATTTTCGTCTAAGCGATATAAGCTTCTCCTGAGGTAAAATTTTTCTCAAAACAAATATGCTTGTCGACTTGAAACATTTGTTGTATATCAAACTCTCACTTCTAAATGCAAGGATGTGCATGCTCATGAGTTATGCAATGATTAAATGTGCAACATGGTCCATAGGATCTATGTAGATAATAAACATATTTCTAGTTCAAACGACAACAATTAAACTAAAACAAAATTAGGTAATAACCTACTAGGTTGTCTCCTAGAAAGCGCTCGTTTAACGTCATATAGCTTGATGCTTGTATCAATTAAGGATCATTCAATTGAATCACTGTGATGAGTCTTTGAATCTCACCACCAAAGCAAAGCTTAAGACGTTGACAATTGACCAGCCAACTTCTATGTGATTCAAGGTCTTCCACTTCCACTGTTCCATATGGCCTGACTTGTTTAACCAAAAATGGGCCTGACCATTTTGATTTTAGTTTTCCGAGGAAAAGTCTCAATCTAGAATTGAATAACAATACAGATTGACCTGGTTCAAAATTTCTCTTCAAAATTTTCCTGTCATGGTAGGCCTTAACTCATTCCTTGTAATTTTTAGATGATTTGTATGCATTGAGCCTCATTTCTTCTAGTTCATTGAGCTGTATTTTTTGCTCGGCTCTAGAAGCCTTGAGATCAAAATTGAGAAACTTCAATGCCCAATATGCTTTATGTTCCAATTCCACCGGAAGGTGGCATGCCTTAGCATAGATCAGTTGAAATGGAGAAAGAGATGTAGGGGTTTTATATGCAGTTCGATAAGCCCATAAGGCTTCATCCAGCTTTCTTGACCAATGTCTCCTAGACGAGGCAACTATTTTCTCTAAAATTCTCTTAATTTCTCTGTTAGAGACCTCTGTTTGCCCATTGGTCTGAGGATGGTAGGTTGTTGCTACCTTATGTCGAACCCCATGTTCTAGAACCTTATGAAGCTAAACATTGCAAAAATGAGAACCTCCATCACTGATTAGGGCTTTAGGAGTACCAAATTGGCAAAAAATGTTTCTCTTAAGGAATTTGATCACTGTTTTAGCATCAGCCTTCCGAACTGGGATTGCTTCCATCCATCTAGACACATATTCAACTACCAATAAAATATATTCATTGGAAAATGAAGATGGCAGTGGTCCTATGAAATCAATTCCCCAACAATCAAAGACTTCAACCTCTTGAATATTTTGCAATTGCATTTCATGCCTTATGGAAATACTTCCAGTTCTTTGGCAGTTGTCACAGTTTCTACTATATGCCTGCGCATCCTTAAACAATGTAGGTCAATAAAATCCAGATTGAAGAACTTTCGCAACAGTCATTTCTCCATTGAAATGACTTCCATATGGTGAATTATGATAGTGCTAGAGAATATTTTTGGCCTCCTCCCTTGTAACACATCGCCTCAGTAAGTTATTTGCACCAATTTTGAACAGATGAGGATCATCCCACACATACTGATTTGCATCCTTGAAGAATTTCTTCTTTTGATGCCATTTAAGATCTTCAGGTATAACCCCAGTAGCTTTAAAATTGGTCATATCTGCAAACTATGGCCTCTCTTGAATTGCTAGCAGTTTTTCATTTGGGAACTCATCTAATACCTCTGATTCATGTGCAATCACCTCTTCATTTACAAGCCTAGATAGATGGTCTGCTACTTTTTTTTCACAACCTGTCTTGTCTCTTATTTTTAAATCAAACTCCTGCAACCACAGTATCCATCTTATTAGCCTTGGCTTAGAATCTGATTTAGTTAAGAAATACTCAATTGCAGCATGGTCAGTGAAAACAATTACTTTGGACCCAATCAAATAAAATCTAAATTTCTCAAGTGCATACACTATAGCAAGTAACTCCTTTTCAATAGTGGTATAATTGTTTTGAGTTTCATTTAGAACTTTACTTGCATAATATATCACATGAGAAACTTTTCCTTTCCTTTGTCCTAACACTGCTCCTACTGCATAGTCACTTGCATCACACATCAATTCAAAATTATATTGCCAATTGGGAGCAGTAATTATGGGTGTAGAAATGAATTTTTCTTTTAGTTTTTTAAAAGCAACTAGACAGTCTTCGTCAAACTTAAATGGAGTATCCTTATTGAGCAGGTTGCATAATGGCTTCGTAACTTTTGAAAAATCTTTGATGAATCTTCTATAAAAGCCAGCATGTCCAAGAAAACTTATAATCCCTTTAATGTTGACCGAGGGAGGTATCTTTTCAATGATTTTCACCTTTGCTTTGTCCACTTCAATTCCCTTGCAAGATATCTTATGGCCTAAAACAATGCCTTCAGCCACCATGAAGTGATATTTCTCCTAGTTAAGTACAAGATTTGTCTCCAAACACTGATTTAGTACAATGTCTAAGTTTTCCAAACAAGAGTTGAAGGTAGGTCCAAACACTGAAAAATCATCCATGAACACTTCGATGCATTTT
>JAMLFT010010671.1:0-11655 GCA_026544285.1 Pachyrhizus erosus
TCTTTTATTTATTTTAGATATATATAAATAATGATGGTAATAAATAATTAATTTTAATAATTAAATTTTAATATAATAAATAAAATAATTATAAATTATGTTTAGAATAAATTGATGCGTTTAACTGGCTAGCATTTGCTTAAATTCTTGCATGGTAACAATACAAACTTGATTTGCCAAGACAACCAAGCATGGAGGTACATTTGCCATGTGCAGGCTAACTGGCTAAGCAGCATTGCTCATACGTTTTTTACTAGAATCACGTAAAGAGATTTTGTTCGTTCTACACAGGAAAAACAAATTAAAAAAATAGAAAAGACATTATTGTTTTCGTGAAAATATAAGAAAAAAAATCCAATTTATTGCAACACCGTAGAAATTTTGGCTTTGTGTAGTCAAGTCGTCAATTTATTGCTGTCACATTCATTTGTCAATTAAATTTTTTAGTGATTTAGTGAATAACAATAATGTTTACTATAAAATAAAGTTGATAAATAAAGAAAGTCTCATATAAATTAAATATAAGAAAAGTAAAAAAAATATAAATAAGAGGTGATTCAATAAGTCCGTCTAATAGCGAGAGATTTAAATAATTTATACAAGATTTTAAGTTTAAATTTTATTGTTATTATTATAAAAAAATAAATACAAGCAAGAGAATTATAATTTCAAACTATAAGTAATATTTTAAAATTCAAACCTTAAATCCTAAATCCTAAAACTTAAATAAGTAGATTCAATAAAAACATTTGATAAGTCGATAATTCAATCGATAAACATTAGTTATATTATATGAACTAATATAAATAAATAAAATAATTTTATATACGATATATATTATATTTATAGTATATTTAACAATTAATTTACATAGCACAATGGTTTAATAAACATTGTTTGAATTATCAAGTACAAGGTTTGATTTCTTGTGCAGTGCAATTATTATTAATTTTTATAACAATGCTTAATGTTCTCAAATATTAAAAATTAAGAGTTCTAAACATTTTAAACAATAAAAGCATGAGTAAAAAAAGTAATAAAAGTTACATGTTGGCACGAGAATTTACAAGAGTTGCAGACTTGGTGCTGCACACAAGACTTGAGATAACAAGTTTTGAAAAATCAGCAGACTTTAATCTAGAATTTTTTAATTCATTTGAGACAAATTTATATTGGTTTAATTGAATTTTTAACCAGTTTGATGAAGTCATCACTAAGTCAGGTGGATATTCAATCTAATAAAGAGTTTGAATTGATCATAAGTTTGGTTTCGATAAGATCAAACCGATTTTTAAATCAATGACGATAAGTATTTTTAAGACAAAGTAGTAATATCAAAATCAATTTAATCAAATAATTTTCTTACAATTGAAAACTTAAATCACTCTATAAATTATAATATGATATTATAATTCGTAGTCTTACTGCATTTTTATAATGACCTATGGACTTATTGGTTAAGATTATAATTTATCAAACTAGCTAATCAAAGTTAAAGAATGTTAAAAAGTAAAATGTTTTATATTGGTGTGATGAGATGAGTTAAGAGAAAATTAAAATAAATATAAAAAAATTAAGAGATGGATAAGTATAAATTGTCATGACAATAAATCTAATTTAAAAAAAGAAAATAATAATAATAAAATTTGAGAAGAAAGTGGAAGGAAAGAAGTTTCAATGAGAAAGAGCTAACACATTTGGAATTCGAGGTTCAATGTAAGTTATGTAACGCAAATTCATTAAGCTCCTTCCTTTTAAGTTTGGAGAATTGGAATGTAGGATTCGTTTTTTTAAAAGGCTGGGAACGGATTTACAAACACAGTCCTAGTCTTTTGAAAAATAAAGCCCCTCATAAAAATTCAAATTGCATTATACATTTTGAATAAAGGAATAATCTGAAGCTTAATTCCACACAAGACGACCAACCACTCTCCCTACAATGTTAGAGTTGGTTCAGTCTTGTACTAATGAACTACTTTTTCATCCCATTATTGTATTGCAAAGCTTTTGGTTAGTGATTTAAAACTAAATCTGGATCTCATCAATCAGTGGAGTAACTTCAAGAACAGACTTATCTTCAATGTCGAATTAACTTAAATCGTCTTCTTTATGGCTTTCTCCTCAACACTTATCCCTTTCCTTAATCAAAATTTGATCTTTCGGATACAAATCCGTTTATCAGCTAAATCAACTAGACCATTCCTTATAGCTCACTAATGAAAATTTATACACAAGTTTCTTTCAAATAAAACCACATTAACCGCGAATAAGCACAAGATCAGGATGGTTATCAAATTTGGATAAAGACATTGCAAAAACATGATTACCACTCATATTCATTTGATCAACTGAAGCTGGTAAAGTCCAGCTTGGGGACATTGCCATCTTGTCAATAAAGCTAGAAGATTTTTCTTAGTTGTGATTGTCACTGTCTTACCTCACTAAATGCGCATGTCAGGAAAATAATTAGCCACCAGTCAAAATTCATACAATTAATTAAGCTAAATAGACAAACAAGGCTAGCCTATGTAGCCATGTGCTCGGAGCTTCTGAGAGTTTTCTCCTTTATTTCTCAACAATGGAGGGGAGAAAAGAAAGAAGGATTAGACAATCATTGCCAAGCAAAGGGAAGCTAAATACAAAGCATTCAACTTTTCAACCGAAAGCAAAGGTCAACAAAAAAGAATGACGAGAGTCATACAACTCATATCCATAGACCATAATTATGCACCATTTGGAATGTGCTTCTGTCTCAGTTCAATAGAGTAGAGTTGTCAATAGTAAAAAAAAAAAAAAAAAAAAAAAAAAAAAAAAACGAATCCCTCAAATTGATAATCATAAAGTTGTGAAAATGAAATTTGCGTAAGATCAGTAGAACTACTGGACAAACTACCGAAAGCGACGACAAAACAACATAAATAAACATGCTATAAAAGAATTGATCCACACATAGTATAAGCGGCCCCCACCTTCATGTGTTTTTGGCCTTGGCTTAGTTCAATTTATAAGTCTTGGAGATTGATTAGTATCAAGGAACAGGATAGACATTAGATACGTATATAGTTAAGTTAATTCATGGGTTTGATTAGATGCTATGTGTTTGACATTATTAATTGTATCATTAAATGCAAAGTAGGGCCAGAGTAATTGCCCCTCCGACCACTCTCGTCTTATTTTCCACATCCTCCATGTCCCTTAGAACATGGAGGAAATTATGGCAGTCTTCCCTACTTAAATTCCCATTTTCTCTCTCTCCCTCATCTCAAACACCATAAAAGGTCTCGTTGAACAACAGACACTTACTAGTTCTTGAAGCAACAACACCATCAACCCCAAGTGAGAAACCACAGCAACATGCCAACACAAAGTAAATAATCAAGACTGGCTCTGTCATCATTGTGCTCGAATCCAACCATAAGAAAACCACCCGTGGCTTCCATTATCCAAAGATTCTCATTCTCCTCCTTATAAAAGCTACAAAGGGAGATAAGAATTAAGAAAAGACTTTTTTTCTACACAGCTTGCTAGATATGGAAATTGAGTCGGTCAAGTGTGAGTGCTGTGGCCTCAAAGAGGATTGCACCCAAGAATATATCCGCGACGTGAAGGCTAAATTTGACGGCAAATGGTTATGTGGGTTGTGCTCAGAAGCAGTTAGAGATGAAGTTAACAGAGGCAAAAGGCCTTTTGCTATGGAGGAAGCTGTGAAAGCTCACATGTCATTCTGTGGTAAGATCAAATCGAATCCTGCTGTTAGAGTCGCTGATGGGATGAGGCAGATGCTAAGGAGAAGGTCAACTGACTTGTCTTCATCGTCAAACAAGTACAGTAACAGATCAAACACCACTTCTCAAGTCACTGATTCCTCCACTTTCCCATTGCACTGATCAAAACAGAGGAGAGGAGGTTGGAAGCTGGCAACTTTTCGTTTCGTTCAAATAAAGTTTAGACTTAGCTTTTTGTGACTAAGCTTCTCATTTTGTCTTGTACAGAGCGTGCTGTTTCTCATCAACCGTCTTTTTCTTCTCTTTTTTCCTTGTTTTCCTTTCTTGGCAGCAGACATCTAATTTTCAAGAAAAACCATTTAATCCCGACTTTATTCTGCGTGAGACAGATCAGCAGCAAAACCATCCAACTTTTTCTGCTTAAGACGAAAGAAAAAAAAAATATAATTCTAATGCCTCTGTGGGTTATCTTCTACTTTGCTTTCAATTCTTTGTATTCCTTCTAAGAAAGGATATCATATGCAATAGTAACCTGGATATGATTCACGTGAAAACAAAATTTTGCATCCATTTTTCTTTCCATAAAATCTAAAAGAAGCTAACGTACTTTGCAAGTCAAGTGACACTTGATGTTGTTAGGTTTAATGTGCAGTTTTTTAGCACTCTTTTTCATCTCGGTTTTACTAAATAATCTGGGACCACATTTTTAGTGCGACTGGTATTAGATTTCACTCAATATTATTCAATTGAATAAATTGTATAAAAGTTTGACGCTATCATTTCTTGTCCATAAACTTATCTGAGCTGTTGATTAATATATTAATAAAGAAACTCCCATAGTCAAACTACTCACTCCGTAATACCAAGTTAGTTTATGCCATAACCCTCGATGCTCAAACACAAAAATGTGAATTTTATCAATGCCCTATTGCTATAATGGAGAATGTCATCATCACAACTTGCCTTAAATAATGAAAATATGCATTTTTTCCCTTTTATCTTGCTACGTTATGTTATGTGGCTGACGATAGTTTTCTTAAGGTTGAGGCATGGAATCTCCATAAAGCTCCATTAAACCAACAAAAAAACAAGTGGTGAAGGCACTAATTCCATTTGTTGAAGCTAAAGATGGTTTATGAATTGTGCTCATTAAGGTACTTAATTGGCATTAACATTTGTCTGAATAATGAAACCATGATTAGCCTACTGCCATTTTGGAGTTGGTGGTGTCGTGCTGAATCGTAGCCGCTACTAGGTAACAGCGCATGGATTCCAACTCTTGAAGTGCTTTGATTTTCCTTAGGCAACATGTTATAAACTACCGAGGCCTGTCCTTCGAAGCAACTGTTTATCATAATGAAACACGAGTGATACTGCTAATATTGGAAACTCCTTCAACATGCACATCTCTCTATTTTTATGCGATCATTAATCAGGATTGACAAAAAAATTTCTCTCCTTTGCAGTCATGATTGATTTTTCTAATAATAATTTTCTTTATGAACAGAAATCCATAAATAATATAAATTTTTTAATTAAAATATCAACCTCCGGGCTTGGAAAATTGGCGACTTCTAAGTAATAATACGAACTTGTTTTGTATGGATGTTGTTTGAGCAGTTGCTTCGTTACAAAATATCTCTCCATTGAAATTTAACATGAGAAGATCAATTGAATTCATGCAGTGAAAGTGTCAGAGGATCTGAATGGCCACAAATGTCATAGGCATGATATTCACTAATGATGACCCATTAAAGCGCCACCAAAAGGAATAACTTAAAGAACTTTGTATCGACCTTTAGTGGAGCCATGCACAGGCCTCGCTAAGACTTTCCAATGAGATAGGTTTTGTAAAGATAATTTCATGTTCAATTTTTTTAATGAGCATGCAGTTTTGGTCAAAATTGTAATTTTCTAGGGGGAAGAAGATTCTAGCACCTTGATGAAATTTAGGAGCTCCTTTTAAGTACCCCATACAACTCCCTAATGCATGATTTGTAAGTAAACTCGTCCTTCCTTAATCTAAATATTTGGTCATGAATAGGTAAGGTTCTGTGTGGCTATGTTATAAAGAATTTTGGAAAGCTATTGTGTACATCTGTCACGCCAATCGACAGACAACCTGGAGTTACTGTTCTGCCACTACTAGCATAAACAGAGTCTGAAATATTAATTTAGCCAACCTTATTTGACTATTTAATTCATCTTATCCATGACACCCATTCGGTCAAAGCAAATATGATTGTTGGGAAAATCATATCATTCTCAAATCAAATGGAAGATGAATAGTTATAGCGCAACTATACACGGAGTGCATAAAGAATTCTGACAGTTGGATCGCGTTTGATGACAAACTAATGGTACGAACAATGGGCATGATATCTGTAAAAAACGTGGTCAAATTTTCAATGAACAGCCAAATGAATTTAGGTAATTTTCAGCAAAACTAGAAATAATGATCAACTTTATAGTAGTGAACCTTCACCATGCTCAAGTACATAGCCGTAGAATCTATACGGCGGACCAAAAAGTGAGGAATTGCTTGTCTAATTCAATTTACTAATAGAAATAATTCACCAATAGTCTCTACAAGAACAAATTCCACCATTAAAATGATGAAACCTGGTCCTATCTCTCACAACAATCTCTATTCGGTACACCTTCGAGACCAATTTCATAAAGGAATGACAGTCCTCACATATTCTAAGATTTTTAACTATGCGAATGCATGATTCTTTTCTCTCACTAATTAGCCCGTAGCACAGTGCTAACTTTTCACTATGCCAGAGAACTACTTCCTTTTTTTCTTCCTCTTCTAAATCAACCAAAATGCCTGAAGTACTGGGTATGTAGCCAACCAGCTTCAGTTGACTGACTACCGCATCTAACTTTTTATATATTTCATCTGATTGCTTATTATATCTATCTGCCATCATAAACACATGCACCTCATTGTTCACTTCAATCCTACTACAAGCCTTCTCCTTTGAGATACCTTTATGTCTCATTAATTTCCTGACCAACCCAACATCATCCCACCTTCTTTCTTTGGCATAAATGTTTGACAAAACCACAAGGGCCCCATCATGATCAGGCTCTAACTTAAGAAGTTGTTTGGCAGCAAATTCCCCTAACTCAACCTCACCATGATTTTGACAAGCAGACATAAGGGATCCCCAAACGATAACATTTGGTGGGAAAGGCATTGTCTCGATAAGCTCCAAGGCTTTTCTCAAGAGATTGGCTCTGCAATACAGGTCCACCATGCAACCATAATGTTCACGTTGGGGAGAAATGCCATGCTCATTGATCATGGAGGAAAAGAATTTCTGGCCCTCCTCAACCAAACCTGCATGACTGCAAGCATAAAGGACGCCTATAAACGTAACCCCATTGGGCTCAATATTTTGTTCTTTCATCCTATGGAACAGATCTATGGCACTATCTGCATCCCCGTGCATGGCAAAAGCATTGATCATACTGGACCAAGATATCACATTTTTTATTGGCACATTCTCAAATACCTCTCTCGCTTTGACCAAGTTCCCACATTTGGCATACATATCAATCAGGGCATTGTTGATAGGAAGAGCTCTTCCAAACCCATTTTTATCTGCATATGTATGAATCCATTTCGCTTGAACAAGTGTGCCAACATGAGCACAAGCAGAAATGACACTCAGCATCGTGATCTGATCGGGCATTATTCTCTGCCGTTGCATTTCATTGAACAATTGAAGAGCCTCCTGAGGCTGATCACTTTCAGCATAACCAGATATCATAGCACTCCAACACACCAAGTCCTTTTGAACCATTTGGTCAAATATGAAGCGCGCATCTTGAAGCATTCCAAGTTTGGCATACCCCGAAAGCATCGCAGTGGAAACAACTAAATGTTTGGACGGAAGTTGATCATAGACTTCCCTAGCGAAATCCATAGCACCACAATTTGCATACATGTTAACAAGAGCAGTCTGTAAATGAGAGTCAACATGAAGACCATTATCCTTAATGAAATCATGAATTGCTTTGCCATAGGTTAAATTTCCAGCATGACCACAAGCAGAAAGCACGGTACAAAGAATAATAGCATCCGGCTCAGTGCCAGAAGTCTTCATCTGGTTATAGAGCCTTAAAACATGGTCATAATGACGAGTCTGGGAATAGCCATCGAACATAATATTCCAGGTAACGACATCCCGATATGACATTTTGTCAAACACCAAACGGGCATCCGTGATGCGACCACATGCAGCATACATGGCAATCAAGGCGGTTTGAATAAAAGGGTCAGCATGGAAGCCCAACTTAGAAGCGAGGCAGTGAATCTCCAAGCCGAGATTGAAGGCAGAAAGTTTAGAGACGGCCTTCAACAATGGGGGGAAGCTGAACCTGTCGAGAGGGGACCCGTTTCTCCTGAGGCGGAGATAGAGCCGGAGGGTGTTCTCCGGTGTGGGGCCGCGAGAGAATAGACGGAGGAGTTGGTTGGAGAAACGGGTGTGAGTGTGTGGGTATGGAATGTGGGAGAAGAGGGAGAGGGCGTAGTCAAGAGCTGAAGGAGAAGGAGAAGGAAGAGTGCAACAACAAAGGGCGAGTTTTAAAAGGATGAAGTTTGAGTTCTCCATTTTGGAACGGAGGATTTGAGCATGCACTTGCTTCACGTGCCTAAGTGTTTTGCACGATGCCAACAGAGCTTTCTCAGTCGGAATTAACCTCATGCTCGTGTTGCACGTGCTCATGCTCATGCTCATGCTCATGCTCATGCTCACGCTCACGCTCATGTTCATACTCATAGCCATGCCTCACACTCACTAGCCTTTGCCTTGCCCTTGCCGCCGTTCGGTTCATTGGAGATTCATTTTCTTTGAGAACTCAAATTTTGTGGACTGTCATCACTCATCCTGTTACTAGTTCCACAAAGAGTCTTTTCTCAGATAAACTATTTTTTCAATTTTCAATTTCTTAATTCCACTTTATAAAAATATAATAATTTAATTTTAATACACTACGCACTTTCTTTATACTAAATGTATTGTATAAATTGGTCTATATAAAAGAATGTTGTTGTTTAAATTATTGCGTAAATAATATTTTAAAAAATTAAATAAAAAAGATAAATGATAATATTTATTCTTAAAAATATGAGACTTGATATTTTAATTTTTTTAAAAAAATTTAAAATAGTCCATAAATTATAAAAAGTTTGGCAATTTGATTATGTTGTTAAATTTATTATTTTTTTTATGTGACATACTGTGTGTATATGTGGATAACATAAAATAACTTATAATTGTCGCATGTTATTCATATAGTAACTGTGTGTTTAAATATTTGTCATTTTAATGTAGTCTCTTATCTTAATGATTTATTATCATTTTGATCTTTAAATTTAAATACTTATTTTTATTTGTCAATATTTGATTTAATTTAAGAAATAAAATGATTGATTTATCCACCAACATTTGGAAACTAATACAAGAAGAAATATGGTAACACATTTGAAACTACAACTAATATGAGAGATTGAGCTTTACAAGACTATTTACAACTTGGTTAGCTTCTTTTTTGGTCTGAACATAGTGAGCATCCCCCTCCAAAAACATGACATTTCTAATCCTTTTAAGTTTAACCAAATTGTAAGTTGAATGAGCGGAAGAGTGATCTTAATTAATCAAACAAACTACAACTTCAAAATCAAATTCAAGAACAATTCTACTAAAATCCCTATTCCATACCAAATTAATACCATGGTACATAATCCAAGGTTCTACTATTGTAATGGGAGAGTCACCTATCTTGCAATTAAAGGCACAAATGAAATTTTCATCCTCATTTTTAAGAAACCCCCCATCTAACCTATGTTATGGATGAATTGATAGAAGCATCATAATTAATCTTAACCCAATTTGTTGGTGGTGGAATCCAACTTATATAATTAACAAAACTTCTCCCCTAGTGGATATTTAATTTGTTACACAAGAACTTAACTAATTACTTACATTTAAGCTTAGGGTTTAAAAAACCTTTATTCAAAAGTTGGAAACTCAAATGCTAGTACAGTTGTCGTGTATGCCCCATCTTCACGAAAGTCTTAACTAGTGTTTATTTATGTCTTCCAACTTAATAGATTCTTTCTATCTCTACTTCATTTTCATAGGTGAGTATCAAAATGTCATAGGAAAAGATAGAGGTTAGCTTTCAACTTGCTAGTAATACTAATACAATCAATATGTACACACATATTAGGAAACTAAAAAGTAGAAATATCCTTTTAAAAAGGGGTTGGATACTCACACTCTCGAGAACTTTTCCTAATCTATCTTCAAACTTACCTTTTCATTAAGATTAGAACCTTCTTGAAATTCAAGAGTTGCCAACTATGTTGCACTCTCAAATTCATTCAAAAAGCATTGCGAGAGATAATAAATTGTATTTTTCACTACCCTCTTATCAATTATAATAAGAAAATAACACAAACACCTAAAAACTATTTAATTATTTTCTTAATATACAATGTTTAACTTCTTTAAAAGGTATTAGTAGTACAAACATTTATTTTTGTGGTGTGAAATTTCTTCTAGATTATGATATAATTGTTAAATGCAATAATTTGGTTTTGTTGGTCTTGAAGAAACATCTATTTCATTTATTTTGCAATTGCTCTTAAAGAAATCTTAGAAAGGGTGAAATTATCATCATTGTTTAGGTTTTAAATCAATAAGTCTTAGTTTTGTTATTTGTTTTTTTATTTTCTTATAGTACAAAGTGTTTATCAACAAGAATTATTTCAATCATCCATAATTTTTTAGAGACACATTTAGAAATCACAACTCACTAAAAACTAATAAAAAAATAACATCATTTTATTAGACATATTAAAAAAATACATATATTTTATGTATACTTGTTTTTTTGTAACAAATATAAACACACATATGTTAGTTAAATGGAGAGGGTCCAAAAAGGTAAAGAGCAACAAAGATGTGTATAAGAGAAAATGAAAATGAACAAACTCCAGGCCTAATTGGCAATAGAAGTTATGGAATATATAATGATAGAAGTGAAAAAAGATGTGGAAATGAAAAAGTAAGACGTGAAAATGGAAATCAAAAAGGAAAAAGATGTAGATATAGAAAGAATGAAGGAAACAACTATTTATTATCATATTTTTTGTCCTTTTTTTCACATTATTATTCTTATTTATTAAATTTTCAATAAAGGGTGTCACTTAACATGATGGAAAAGAGGAAACATATCATTTATTACACTCCAAACATGGTAAAAAAAATAAAAAATAACAAATATTTCAGATGTTATCAATGAAACACAAGTCTACACATTGTTCACTAAAGTCTTTTAATAATAAGACTCTTCAATAATGATATAAAAACCGTAAAGACTTATAAAAATTAGGATAAGATGTACTACACCCCTTATCAGAAAGGGTGTGTAAACAAACTATTTTGATACTTTCATTTTTTGTTATTTTGTGATTCTTAAGTTTTTTTTAACTATTTTTTGTGATTAATATTGATCCATAAAATAAATAAATTAAATAATTAATTTAATAATAATAACACATAAGTTAATAATTTACTTTGGATAAAAAATCTATTTTGAAACCTTATAGAATTTTGTTAACGATATTTTGGATTTAACCATTAACTACTATTATATAATTACTTATAAATTAATTTCATACTTATAGTAAAATTTAAAAACTTAAAAATATTTTTATTTTCTTAAATTTGAGAATATGTCTTTTTTTAGTTCTCAAATTAAAATGTACATATTTTAATCATTCAAATTTATAAAATGATTTTTTTAGTCTTTTTTAATAAAAATTCTCACAAAGTATGCATTTAAATCATAAAAATTGTTAAGAAAAATTAAAAAAGCATTCATAAATTTGAATAATTAAAAAAATATA